>SNQJ01S0004728.1:39907-60599 GCA_010110895.2 Picea sitchensis | reverse complement strand
AGCTAACAAGGGTTAACAATGCTTTTAAGTCATTATGAGATAAAAATAGAAGTCAACAGTGAATTAGGGTTTCAACAGTGATTTAGGGTTTCAGCATGATTTAGGGTTTTGGAAAGCTATAAAGGAAGGGTCAGCGACCTAATTCATCATTATGCAGATTATGACTTGTCTGATTAAAAATATTTCTGTGGTTGTGGTTTTTTTGATTGATCGGAATGACCACAGTTTTGTCATTAGACTGTCTTATGACATTCTTATGACTTGTCATTGAGGAGAAGAGGCACATCTCAGGAGAGATAGTTTAGTGTATTCCAGGAGGAAGACACCAGTTGGATGATTTCGGTGTTGAAAGACAGACCCTAGTCACTGGGAAGATCATCCAGGTCTTCCATCATTCTTCATTGATTCCGCAGTGCTCCCATATTCTGGGTATTATCTTTTAGTTTCTTATTTGTATTCCGGCTAAGATCCTTTTGTCTTTTGATCTAGCCGAGTGTTGTTATTTTTCAGTCGCAGTTGCTTATTTTCTGGCTAAGATCCTTTGTATGTTGATCTAGTCGAGTATTGTCAGTTATTCAGCTGCATTCGTCCATTTTGTAATCCACAGAGATATCATAATACAAACTTGCAATCCTTTGTCGCGTTTATTATTTGTATGATCATTTATATGTTGTAAACCTTTGATCCTACACACACATTAGCAACGTTTCCCAGACTAGCCAAGTCAAGAACATTACATTGAAGATGATTCTTTTTTTCTCTTAGATTGTTCATCCTATACCCAGATCACATCTCAATTTCAAAATATTTGTCACACAACCAACTTAACCTTTTGAGTCAACAAAACTATGGTGATCTTGGAAAGCTTCTCTTAATGATTTTAGAGCACAAAAACAAACTTCTAGCAATCCCTTACCCTCTTAAGGTCCAATATACCTATTCAGTCTCATTGGATGTTAATCATAACCCTTATAAAATAAAATTAGTATAATCAACATTTCAATAGTTTTAAATTAATTAACAATATATTTTTAATTTTTAATTAATAAAATAAAATAATTAATGTATTGTTTATTATTTATTTAATTATTAAAATGAGAGATATTTTTGTAATAGAGTATTAGGGAGATGTTATCACATTACTAAGATAGTATGTATGCTTATTAAAAAAATCAAAATTTTAAAAAGTAATTGAATATTCTCTCTCTCTCTCTCTCTCTCTCTCTCTCTCTCTCTCTCTCTATATATATATATCAAAATTACAAAATTTAAATATTTAAATTTTTTTACTTAAACTATTATATATTTTAAAATGATTTAAAATAAAACTATTTACACAAAACTCCAAATAGAGCTAGATGCAATGCTTCATAAAAAAATTAGAGTATTCAAAGATACCATTCAAAGCCAAATAGATGATAGATTGTTAAGGTTAAGAGTAAATTACAACCAATGGAGGATAAGATCTAAGAAATGGAAAAAAAAAACAATCAATCCAAGAAGGAGAGGTTGAAGAAAATCACTTGAGAGATAGGATTAAAGAGCTAGAAGAAAAACTAAACAACAAATTGACACTCAGTAATCTAGAAAGAAAATTGGAAATCAAGAGAAAGTGATAAGCTAATCAAACTGGACCAAGAGTTTAATAAAAGAACTTTGAACCTCATAATTTTTTATAAAAAAGAACAACAAAAAAAAGATACACTAGCAATAGTAAAAGAAGAATTACTGATTTCCAGCATGATAATAAATCCAGGCCCTGAGGACGTTCCGACATTACCCTTGCTAGTTTTCTTCAGAGGCTATGGTATATGATGCTCGTAGTCTGGTACACATTCATCGATGTGATAAGATCTTATCTGACAATGGATGGATGGATCGATGATAGCCAACTGCCTATTCGAAGACCTCCTAGAGTCGAAGACATGGCCAACGATCTTTCTTTTGCTACATTTCATCTAGAGGACATCAAACGAATTAAGGAATCTATAGGAGGGGTATGTGATGGGCCAGCCTTAAACATTTCTTAAAATTCTCTTTGGAATATATTGAAATTATAGGTTTTTTTTTTTGAATACTTTGCACAAGGTTTCCGACATGGAACCTGTCATTTTAATGTGTTAAATTCCTAACAAAAAACATATCTATCTAATATTCTTAGCAGGGTTTTTGAGAAAGTGCTTAAATTTTGTGATGTAAAATCACCATATGATGTTATCAGTAATTCATGTTACCAAACCCTAATTGATATGCACACTTACACACTGTTGATTTTCTCTACAAACAGTGAATGATGTGATAATGGGAATAATTTTCTACGGAATGCAACGTTATTTGCAGATTCGGTTGTCAGTGGGTATGTTAACATAGTATACTCAATATAATTGTATTGGTTCATATTACTTTATAGGTTAGCTTCGTTCATTCTCATTTCAGTAGCTTTGTTGTCTAAAATCTCCTTTTTTTCAAGATGGAAGACATCTTGGGGGAACTTCTTCTATTAGTTTTTCACATTTTATAAATGGTAAACATGGTAAACTGTAGACAGTAATAGAATCGAACCCATAACCAACAACAATAATAGAGTCCAACCAGTGACCCCATAAAAACTCACCACTTATTGTAAACTAATTAAACTAACCCTAGAACTTCTTTATCCAAAAACTTATCAATCTAAAAATCTACCATGTGACTGTAGACCAATTAAACTAACCCTGGAACTTCTCTATCTAAAAACTTATCAATATACCATGTTTTATTTGTTGATTGCTTATTCGTTTAGATTTAATTCATAAGAACAATACCTAACGGTTGATAAATCACTCTTTAGTTGGAGACCAATATGGTTTACAAGATGCTTATGAAACGAGCCACGAGTTGTCAAAGGATGCCATTATTAAGAAAATGAAGAAATCAAGACTCACAACATTGTGTTTATTAAACATGAGAGCATTGACTGGAGTACAGGTTTTCCATTAAACAAACCCATTACATTTTAAATACGTTGATTCATTAGGCTAAGACTGTGAAACCAAAAGCTCAAGCACCTTGGGGAAATCATGTTGGTTTTTTGCCTCTCCGGATGCCTATGATGGGAAAGAGGGAAAATTCCCTGGAGTTTGTGAGAAGGGTAAAGCTGAACATAGACAGACATAGAATGTCTCTGGGAGTGTTCATCAATGCCAGACTACTGAGATATCTGGCAAGGTGGAAAGGACCACAGGTACATTTAACATGTCCATTTTCTAAAGCTCATATGGATCAAACCTTACTGATTTTTAATTCTCACCCCCGGCTGTATACAAGCGATTTCTAGATACTTGAAGAATACTCTTACCCATACGACTGATAAAATGAGAAGCAGAGAGAGTACAGAGAAAGAGCAGAGCGGAAATAGAATTCAGTATATTAGGAATGTAAATGAAAGAGTACAAATGAAAGGACACATGGAAAAATAAGTATTTAGCAAAGGAAAAATAGCTAGGCTAAATAGGCTCAAGCAAATCAAGAAAAAAAAAGTACAGTTGGCTAGGACAGCTGGCAATGTACAATCAGACTGTTGAGGTTACATTATATTTAACACTCCCTCTTAAACTCAACAGTTATAAACATCAACACTGATGATGCCTAAGTGTTGTCTCTGAAAATCAGAAATGGATTTTCCCAGTTGCTTTGTGAAGATATCTGCGAGTTGATCTCGAGAACCACAGAATTGAAGTGCAATATCACCATTATTGACTAGCTCACGGATGAAGTGAAAGTGAGTGTCAATGTGTTTGCTTTTCTTATGAAATACATGATTTTTGGATAGAGAAATTGCTAAGGTACTGTCAGAGAATATAGGAGTTGGATCATTTTCTGTATGTGACATATCTTTCAATATTCTTCTTAGCCACACATCTTGACAGGAAGCTGAGGTAGCAGCGACATACTCTGCCTCTGTAGAAGATATTGATACAATTGGTTGCTTCTTTGATGCCCATGAAATTAGGTTCGTGCCCAGGTGAAAAACATGCCTTGAGGTGTTTTTCCTGTCATCTAGGTTGCCTGCAAAATCACTATTTGTGTAACCAGAGAGATGATTATCATCAGAGATGATTATTACCATAAGCCAAAATTAAGAGTTCTTGCAATATATCTCATAATCCATTTTTCCATCTTCCAGTGAGAATCTTTGGGGGATTCCATGAATCTAGAAACAAGGTTGGCTGCAGACATAATATCAGGCCTAGTTGTTGTAAGATACAACAAACTGCCTACTAAACTTTTGTACAGGGTAGGGTCCATTGTAGGCCCTTCATCTTTCTTGCTCAATTTTGTACCTAGGGGTATAGGGGTTTCTGTTGGATTGCATTCTTCCATGCAGAATCTTTTGATGATGTTTGCTGCATACTTTTTCTGACAGACAAAAATTCCTTTGGTTGATTGATCAACCTCAATCCCCCAAAAATATTTCATTATGCCAAGATCTGTCATCTCAAACTCAGATTGCATGGCATGTTTAAAACTGGTTAACTCAAGATTTCTAGTATAGATCATGTCATCAACATATAAACATACAATCAAAATTTTACCGTGCTGATTTGTTTTGGTGTAAAGAGTTGGCTCATTTTGGCTTCTACTAAAACCACTTTTGATCAGGTAAGTGTCAATTCTGTTGTACCAAGCTCTTGGAGCTTGTTTTAATCCATACAAGGCCTTCTTCAACCGATATACTTTGGCTGGATGCTCTTGGACTTCAAATCCAGGTGGTTGATCGACATAAACTTCTTCTTCTAAGAAACCATTCAGGAAAGATGACTTGACATCCATCTGGTGTACTTGCCATTTGTGTTGGGCTGCTATGGTCAATAGAGTCCTTACAATGTCTAATCTTGCTACTGGAGCAAAAGTTTCACCATAGTCAGTACCTGGTTGTTGTGAGAATCCTTTGGCAACAAGTCTTGCCTTGTGTTTTTCAATCTGCCCTTTTTCATTGAGTTTAGTTTTGTACACCCATTTGACACCAATACTCTTCTCGTGTCTTGAAAAATCAACAATATCCCATGTCTTGTTCGTCTCAATGGATTCAATCTCTTGGTTCATGGCTTGAACCCAATGTGGCTCCTTAGCTTCTTCTTTAAAAGATGTAGGTTGACATGACATTAATGCAAAAAGATCGTGTTGTTCAATGTCATCCAACTGCTGATGGATTTCTTTCAAACTTCAAGTTCTCTAATTTTGAATATCAGAGGCTGAGTATTTGCTTGAAGTTGAGTCATCCTGAGAATTTTCAGATCATCTTTGTACTTGCAATCTTGGAAGAGCAGGTTGAGGTACTTGTTGTCCTGAATTTTCTATTTTTTTAGAACTGGGTAGCAATGGATTTTGACTGTCCATTTGTTGATTTTTTTATTCATTCCAGAATTGATTTTCCAGAAATTTTACATCTCTACTGAGAATTAGTTTCTTTGAGATTGGATTGTAAATCCTGTAGGCTTTAGATGTTTCACTGTATCCAGTGAAGATGCATTTCTCACTTCTATCATCAAGTTTCTTCCTTAATTCGGAAGGTATGTGAGCGTATGCTATGCATCCGAATATCCTTAAGTGCGCAACATTGAGCTTTGTCCCACTCCATGCTTCTTGAGGGACTTTCATCTTTAGTTTTGTGGTTGGAGATCTATTCAAGAGCTAAGCTGAGCGTGCTACTGCTTTAGCCCAAAAATTATTTGACAAACTTTTCTCTTTGAGTAGGCTTCTTGCCATGTTCATTATTGTCTGGTTTTTTTTTTCAGCCACTCCATTCTGTTGTGGAGTATACCTAGTTGTTGTTTGCATGATAATGCCTTGTGATTTGCAGAAATTTTGCAAATTCATTGGAGTTGTATTCTCCTCCTCCATCTGACCTGAGATCTTTTATATATTTTCCACTCTGTTTTTCAACTTCTGCTTTGAATTCCTTGAATTTTGCAAAAGTTTCAGACTTGTGTCTGAGAAAATAGATCCATATTTTCCTGCTAAAGTCATCAATAAACGTTAGAAAATAAAATCTACCACCTATGGACTATGTTTGCATTTGTCCACATAGGTCAGTGTGAACAAGTTCGAGATGTTGTTTGGCTTGAGTGGAGGACTGTGGAAAACTAGTTCTCTTATGTTTTCCAAGTATGTAAGACTCACATGGGGGAATTTGCTCTTTGAAGATAGGAAGACCTTTGACCATGGAGTGCTTTTGTAGAAGACTTAAACTCTAAAAGAGTAGATGTCCAAATCTTGTATGCCAAACCATAGTTTCATTGGGGATGGATGCACTTTGTGCATATGTTTGGTTCAGATTTGCAGTTTTGAGGGTAAGGGGAAACATTATAATCTGAGTCATGTGGATTTCAGAAATCAATTTTCTGCTGGGGGTTTTATCATAAATCCTGCAGGATGCTCCCTGAAAAAGTACCTTATAGCCATGTTCAATGAGCTGTCCTACACTTAGCAGATTATGTTTCAGATCTGGAACATGATAGACATTGTTTATGTCTTTCTTTACATTTTGTTTTGTAAGAATAGGTACAGTTCCTTTTCCTTGAACTTTGACTAAGGAATCATTTCCAAGTGTAATATTAGATGAGATTGAAGAATCAATGCATGAAAGTAAATATTTGTTACCTATCATGTGATTGTTGCATCCACTGTCCAATAACCAAAGATCTTTGGGTTGTTCGTCAGACTTGTGGCATGATAGAAACATACCTCTTGAGGTTTCTCCCGTATGATTTGACACATGTGCTTCGCCCGAGAGCTGATGTTCTTGCTTCTTCTTGCATTTAGATTCATAGTGACCATAGTTTTTGTAGTAATAGCATTGTATGCTTGATTTGTCATTTGATCTTCTTCCTCTGCCTCTTTGACGCTGGAAACTCTGATTTTGATTTTGTTGTCTGTGTCCTTGGAAATGTTGATTCGGGTGCTATATTCTGTGTCCTCCACTGGAGTGAGGGTTACTGGGACTACTCCCTCTTCCTTGGTGACCTCTTCTTCACCCTCTGCCTCTCCCTCTACTGAAGGAGAATTGCGTTTTGAAAGCATTGGAGATTGACTCATCTGTGAGATGCAGTCTGGTCTCATGTGTCAATAGGGAACTGATTAGTTCATCCGTTGAAAAACATGACAGATCCTTGGATTCAAGGATTTCTATAACGACCATTTTGAATTTTGTTGGTAAACTTCTGAGGACTTTCTCAACAATGCATTGATCGGTGATGGCTTCACCAGTCAATCTGATCTGGCTCACGATGCCCATGACTTTGGTCATAAACTGATGTACATTTTCAGACTCTGTCATTCTTAGAGTCTCAAGTTGCATCCTCAAGGTCTGCAGTTTGACTGTTTTGACCCTGTCATTTCCTTGGTAGGCTGATTTAAGGATGTCCCAGGCCTGTTTTGAAGTACCAGCGCCTGTGATTTTTGAGAAAATCGAGTCATCCACTGAATTTTGATTTCAAAATTTTGCTTTATTCTCTCTGTTCCTCTGAGTTGCCTGAGCAATTCTCTGTTGGTTTCTCATGGCGACAAGGTCTACTGGATCTGGTTCCACATATCCAAGATCCACTGGATCCCAGCACTCTTGTGCTTGCAAGAAAGATCTCATCCGAAGAGACCAAAACTCATAATTCTTTCCAAGAAGAATCGGTCCTTGAGTTGGTCCTAAATTGCTAGAAGTGGCCATCTTTAAAGAATTTTATCAAAACAGACAGAGAAAAAGAATTGTGCGAAAATTTTGTATTTACCTATTTCCTGTGCGTAATTCGCAGTGACTTCGGAACTTCGCGATTCGGGATTTCCTAAATCTCGACTTCGACCTTTCATCCTTCGAGACTTTAGGACTTCTATATACGAGTCCTTCAATTGCTTGTCTCCCCAGCTCCCGGTGGCCGAAAGGCCGAAATATCCTGGTGCCTTTCCTTCTCGAATGCCTTTTCGGATTTCGCGTTTCAGGACTTTCAATGTTGAGTTGCCTGACTTCTTGTCTCCTGGATGGCCGAAACGCTGAATCCCGAAATATCCTAGCGCCTTTCCTTCTCGAACGCCTTTTCGCGATTTCACATTTCGGGACTTTGTGATGCAAAGTTTCCCGGTCCTCTATCTGCGAGATCCTCAGTATGCCGAAACGAAGAAAATATCCTGGCTCTTATTCTTCCAGATGCTTTTCGGGATTTCGCGATTCGAGACTTTGAGACCCCAGCTGCAACCTTCCTTGGCCCTTCAAACTCCTGGAGTCTAAAATGTCGAAATTCCGGTGTATGTGACTGTGTCCTCCATGACCGCAGCCTTCTTTCGGAACTTTGGGGTTTCCAGCGCCGAAATACCCCAATTACTTGTCTTCATAATTCCCGAAATGTCGAACCCCGGTATGCCGAAATCTTGACCATGTCTTTGTGACCTGACAATACTCTTGCTGTGATTTCGGGAATTTGCGTTTCAGAATTTCGCGAATTCTGTTGCTCAAATTCCCGCCCTCTCGTACTTCCGATATCCGAAATATCGAAGTACCTAATTCAAAGATGCTGAAACTCTAATCCTTCGAAAGATCAACGACTATGAGCCTCCCCTGATCTGATGGCTCAAATCCTTTCGAGATTTCGTGGGTCAAGAGTTCTTAACTCTTACCCTTTGCATTCCCAGTGTACAAAATGCAGAAATCACCTTTGCTCGTTCAATCACGACTTCTTCTTTTGCAATTTCGGGAGTCAGGACTTCTTGTCTCACAACTCCTCCCTTCTTGATCTCCCGGTGCCCAAATTACCGGTAGATATAGATCTTCGACACCTGTCCTCCAAGATGGACGACTCAAGATCCTTTCGGGACTTCGTGAGTCAAGAATCCCAAATTCTTGTCCTTTGCGTCCCCGGTACCCGGAATGCCGAAATGGCCTCCAACCTCTCTTCGGGAATCTCCCGATATCTTGATCGCTTGCCACGTGTCCTTTGTCATTTCGGGACTTCATGACCCGAGACTTCCTGTGTCAATGAATCTTCCGCCTTTGGCACCCAGTATCTGAAACCCTAATGAGCCTTCGGATTTCTTTACACGCATCCTCTACAAATGGACGGTCCTGATCTCTTCGGGATTTTGTGAATCGAGAGTTCGCGATGCAGCGACTCCTCGATCCTTTGACGCTCTGGCTCCCGAACTTCGAAATGCCAAAATTCGACTGCGATTTCAGAATTTCGTGAATCGGCTTGTCTCTTGTGCACTCCAGAGGACTAAACATCGTGCACTTTCTCACGAATCTGACGGTTGTCGGTCCTCTGCGCTAAATCTGACGGCTGGAAATCTTCTTCCTTTTCTGCGCACTCCTCATCCTTTTTGAACTCGATTCATGCCTCAGATCTGTTAACAGGACTGTCTTACGACTGCGTCTGTCTGTTCTTGGCTGCTTTAGCATGTTCTTTGTTGTTCTTGCAAATATTTTCTCCTGAAGCAAGAAATTCGTGAAACTTTCAAGAATTGAAGGACTTTCACGAATTCTTTAAATCTTTCACAAGTTTGTGAAGATTTCTCGAATTCTTTAAACGTTTCTGCCTTCTGCAACAATCTTTCACGAATTTGAAGGAATTTCGCGAGATCTTTAAATGATTCTGCCTTCTGCAGCTCTGACTCCTCAATATTTTGAGTGTAGTGCCTTTGCTTCCTCGTGCGTGCTTTCTGCTACGATCTTTTGAGCGGAATGCAGACAATGACTTTCTCTCCAGACTGTGTGAAGAAGCTCGCGTCCTATGCTCTCGTGAACAGTGAAAGCTCTGTGCTTCTTAGGATCGGGTTGCTCTCTAGACTGTGTGAAGAGGCTTACTGCTAATGCTCTGATACCATGATAAAATGAGAAGCAGAGAGTACAGAGAAAGAGCAGAGCAGAAATAGAATTCAGTATATTAGGAATGTAAATGAAAGAGTACAAATGAAATGACATATGGAAAAAGAAGTACTTAGCAAAGGGAAAATAGTTGGGCTAAATAAACTCAAGCAAATCAAGAAAAAGAAAGTACAACTGACCAGGACAGCTGGCAGTGTACAGTCAAACTGTTGAGGTTACATTATATTTAACAACGACCACAAAGAGCTTGATTGGCCCAATGGAGAAAGTAGCCATAGATGGGAATCCAATAAAAAATTTCTATTTCTATGGAACCTGTACACTTCAAGTTAGTAAACAGGCTTCTTCAATTCTACCGCCATTTTTTTTTTAATGAAATCGAAACTGGCAAATGAAAGGTCAACAGTTCAAAAACATATTTGGTTTATTGAACACAGCTCAGATATATCTTACTTAGCCGTATATACCCCGTGGAATTTGTCCATGCAGGCCCTGGGAGTGTAAATTGTGAGCTATAACTGGGCTGTTGTGCTGCAAGTTCACGCTCAGAAGCCTTATGTGGATGCAAAAATTATGTCGACATGCTTCACGGAGTCTTTTGAAGAAATCAGGAAAGATGATCCTAAATCAAATGTGCTTGGAAAACGAGAGTAATGGATGTAGGCTAAAGCACATTTTAGAATCATTTAAAGTTTCGTATTACAAATATATTCTGTTGTTTGATACATAGCACGAGGGTTGATTTATTTTGTAAATTATATATATTTTATAATTTTATTTTCCATATTTAAGTGAGTATTGTTTGATTTTGTATCTTGATTTTTGGGATGTATTATAAACATGTTATAATAAGCATTTTTTAAATTAAAAGCAACACATTATTTATATTAGTAAAAGATATAAGAAATAAATAAATTGAAGATGTTAGATTTTTGGAAAATAAAATTCAAACGTAGAGGATATTATCTTTTCAATAATATATATATATATATATATTTAAAAGATATAAGAAATAAATAAATGGAAGATGTTAGATTTTTGGAAAACAAAATTCAAATTTAGAGGATATTATCTTTTTAATAATAATAATAATAATAATAATTATATACTTTAATAATATATATATATATATATATATATATATATATAGAATTACAATATATCATTTAATTAGATAAGTTACAATAACAAGTAAGGAATTACATCTCCTAACTTGTAAAGATAACAATGAAGATTTTTATCATAATTTTACAATTATCCTTTCCTCTCTTTAAAGGTGTATAAAAAGAATAATAGAATAACCAACCCTTGGTATGATAAAGAATGTAAAATGGCTAGAAAAACCATTAGGGGTGATTCTAATGAGTCCTTAAACTCTATAAGAGCAATAAGTACAAATCCCTTATTAAAGGGAGAAAAATACACTATATCCATAAAAGGCAAGATCAACTTTCACAACTATCTAAGCTTGATCCTAAGAATTTATAAAGGCAAATTCTAATCCGCAATACTAAAAAAATTAATATGAATCCCTTAAGGGAGTAGAAGTCTTACCTTAAAAGTCCTTACCAGTTCCTTAATGCCATGGACACCATCCCTATTGTCCTTATAGAGGGTGAAGGTTTTTTTTTGGATGACATAGAGTTTGGAGTTAAGCGGCTTGCAAACGGGAAAACTAAGGACATTGAAGGCTACCAAGCTGAAATTTTTAAAATCGGAGGGTCTATCCTCATCCCTCACATACATAAGCTCTTCAATTTAGTAGTTAAGCACGGCTTCCCTAAACCCTAGACCCAAATCCTCATTGTTCTTATTTTTAAAAATGGGGATAGAAACATTCCTTCTAATTATAGGACCATTATGATTAGCTTGATTTTAACCAAGCTATACATAATATTTTTGGAAAAGAAGATTAGCCTATGGCTAGAAATCCATGGTAAAAGAGCCAAAGGCTAGGTCAGTTTTAGGAGATATCATTCAACTGTGGACCATCTTGTTACCTTTAGAATCATCATAGAGGAGTTTTGCAATACTAAAACCAATCGTTTATGTTGTTTTGTTGACTTAAAAAAAACTTTTGACAGGGTTCTGAGGATAAACCTTTGTGATAGGTTGGAAGAGATAAAAGTGCCCTTCGAATTGAGGGTTGTTGCAATAAGATTGTATGAGAACGTTATTGCCAAGTTTAATAACACTAAGGGATGGTCGAAAGAAATTAACTGTAATATTGGAGTCAAACAAGGTTGTCCCTTGTTCCCTACCCTTTTTGGCATATACATTGACAAGCTAGAAGATTTCTTGGAAGAAACATGTTGTGTCGACCCTACTCTCATGTGTATAGTCTTCAATCTTCTTGTTGTTGATTTTTTTAATGAAAAAATCAGAAATATTTCATTCACAGATTTTGTCAAACACTTAGCAACCTAGAGATAATTGTCTTCTTAAATTTCAGAAATGCATACCCACATTCATAAATTTCTATAAGCAGAAATACACATTGTTAAGCAAAATATGCAACGGAAATGCACAATGGACAACAACCCATAACTCATAGAAATTTAGGCAACTACCAGGGAAAACCCCAATGTGGGGAAACACAACAAGAGAGAGAAATCTTATTATTTTTCTTTAGGAAAGTTCAGAACAACATCAATAACACTTTTTCAGCCAAGAGAAATACCTCTTACAGCACAAAACTGTCCCCCACAAATCTTTCTTGAAAATCGTGCCATAGTTCGTACAGTTGTACGGATTTACTGAAATTTGGCACCTTGAAATTCGTGCCACAATAGGCTACTGTACCTTCTCTTCTGTACGACCGTCCTCCTTCAAAAAAAAATTCAAGGATGCCTCGAAAATTGTGCCCACGCTTGCCTCAGTTTTTGTGCCTCAAGAATGCTATTGTACGGCCTGTACGGATTCGTACAGTACAACCTATCCCAACAAATAACACTGATGAAAATCAAAACAGAAAAATCCTCCTTGGGATTTGTGCCCTAGCTCTCTTGGAAATCGTGCCCTTCTTGATGGTCACTTTCCTCTCTCAAGCAATCTCTCAACTTCTCCTCTCGTCTTCTTCGGTGTGTCTTTCTCACATCCCTGAGCATGTATATGTACTTTTCTCTTTTCCCAAGAAACCCTAACTTACATAACCAACTCAATCTAATGGCTATCATAAGTCTAATCTGAGGGCTTATATTTAATGCTCCTCATTAATTACAAAATAAGTAATAAATGCTCATTAAATAGTTTTTGGGTCCCACAACTTAAAAACACTTTAAGTCATAAAGTACATTCACTTTATAAAAGCACTTTATAAAAGCACTTTATTTAAAAAGTCACTTTACAAATAAAACATGTCTAGGAATTATGACTTTATGTCCTCCCCATGACAAAGTCATCAACTCTGTTTGTCTTCTGATCACTGCTCTGAGATCTTTCTCGAATCTCCTCCTGAGTGAAATCATCCCACAATTTTCTCCAATCTAGTAGATGCTCACAACCCACCATGCACTTCACGAAGAATTCCCAATCTTTGGTGAAGCCATTTAAGGCTATTCTCACCAACTCAGAATTCGAAATGACCTCTCCAACAACTGCCAACTCATCTTTAACTTGAGCCACCCGGGTAAGATAAGAAGAGACACTCTCCTCCTTACCCATCTTGGTATCATGCAACTTAGCCTTCAAGGCCATCTTCCGGTTCTCGTTCTTTTCCTCGAACAAGTTTTTAAGTGCATCCCAAATTTCCTTGGCAGTGTTTTTCTCAGCCAAGTGTGGGATAAGGTGATCCTTCACCCCATCCAAAATAGTCCTCTGAGCTTTAGCTTCCTTGACCTCATGCAAGTCCAAAGCAACAGAATCTGTTGCAGGAGCTTCTACAACAGAGCTGACATAGTTATAGATCTTGTTCTCCTTGAGAACGACTGACAAACGAGCCTTCCACTGCAAGTAGTTGGAAATGCCATCCAACTGATCCTCATATCTAATGCTTGTAGCCATATTCCCTGTCACAACTCAAGGAAAACAATCACACCCTTTTTCCCAAATATCACACTGCCCACTATCAGAGACAAAGCTCTGATACCATGTTGATTTTTTTAATGACAAAATCATAAATATTTCATTCACACATTTCGTCAAACACTTAGCAACCTAGAGATAACTGTCTTCTTAAATTTAAAAAATGCATACCCACATTCATAAATTTCTATAAGCAGAAACACACATTGTTAAGAAAAATATGCAGCGGAAATGCACAATGGACAGGAACCCATAACTCACAGAAATTTAGGCAATTGCCAGGGAAAACCCCAATGTGGGGAAACCCAACGAGAGAAAGAAATCTTATTATTTTGCTTCAGGAAAGTTCAGAACAGCATCAATAACACTTTTTCAGCCAAGAGAAATACCTCTTACAACACAAAACTGTCCCCCACAAATCTGTCTTGAAAACCGTGCCACAGTCCGTACAACTGTACGAATTTGTTGAAATTAGGCACCTTGAAATTCATGCCACAACAGGCTGTTGTACCTTCTCTTCTGTACGGTCGTCCTCCTTTAGAAAATTCTTCAAGGATGCCTCAAAAATCGTGCCCAAGCTTGCCTCGATTTTCGTGCCTCAAGAATGGTGTTGTACGACCTGTACAGATCCGTACAGTACAACCTATCCCAGCAAATAACACTGTTGCAAATCAAAACAGAAAAAGCCTCCTTGGGATTTGTGCCCTAGCTCTCTTGGGAATCGCACCCTTCTTGATGGTTGCTTTCCTCTCTCAAGCAATCTCTCGACTTCTCCTCTCGTCTTCTCCGGTGTGTCTTTCTCACATCCCTAAGCATGTATATGTACTTTTCTCTTTTCCCAAGAAACCCTAACTTACACAACCAACTCAATCTAATGGCTATCATAAGTCTAATCTGAGGGCTCATATTTAATTCTCCTCATTAATTACAAAATAAATAATAAATGCTCATTAAATACTTTTTGGGTCCCACATCTTAAAAACACTTTAAGTTATAAAGTACATTCACTTTATAAAAGCACTTTACTTAAAAAGTCACTTTACAAATAAAACATGTCTAGGAATTATGACTTTATGTCCTCCCCATGACAAAACACAAAAACATGAATGAGGACATCCCTTGTTATATTTCAACACTTTTTTATGTTGATGATATCGTTCTTATGGCGAGGAGTCCCCACGATCTTGGAAAGAAACTAAGAATTCTCTAGGATTTTTTCTCCAATATGGGTATGTTTGTTAATACTGATAAGACTAAATTCATGATCATTAAATCCAATGGGATCACTTATGATGCCTTCATTTATGACAACAATAACTTGGAGGAATTGAATTCATACAAATATCTTGGAATCGATATCCACCACAAGCTCAAATGGAATTATAACATAAAAAGATAATTGGAGGATGGAAAGTTTATTATGGGCTTGAAAACAATTGTGAATCAACATATCTTTGGATATGGGATAAGAAGAAACTCCTCTTTGAGACTCTGGTTACGTCTGCTATTCTATATGGATGTGAAGTTTGGGGATGCAGTACCTCTCTAGAATCTTGAAGAAAGATAGAGAAAATCCAAAAAGAAATTATAATTTATACTTTTAAAATTAAAGGAAATACACCATATCCTATCCTCCTCCTAGAGGCTAGCCTTTTCCCCATTGAGAGCATGGCTATGACTAGATACCTAATGTATAAGAACAATTTAAACAACATGGAAGACAAGAGGCTTCACAAAATTACTTCAAACTCCAGTTATAACCACCTTCAACTCAAGTGGGGATGGCATAAAGATGTCGAGACCTAGCTAAGCCATTGAGGAATCATGGAAGAGAACATTTTGCAGAATAAAGATACTATTAAAAATATTATTAAATCAAAATTTAAGGAGAAAATGTGATGTGATAAAGAGTTAGAGGAAAAAAGAAAATTAAGGTATTATAAGGAGGTAATCAACCCTAATCTAGAAGATCAAAATTGTCTCTTTGTTTTGACAAGTGTAAAAAAAAATAAACATTGCTAAGATAAGAACAATTTCTCATGTGCTTCATAGTGAAACTAGGAATTGGTCAATTCCTAAAACGTCGTGTGAAACTCGACATTGGTCAATTCCTAAAACTTCGTGTGAAACTCAGCATTAGTCAATTCCTAAAACGTCGTGGGATGAAAGAGTGTGTCACCTTTGTGACACTAAGAGGGTTGAAGATGAAAAACACTATTGTTCATCCTATACCTAGATCACATATCAATTTCAAAATATGCGTCACATAACCAACCTTCCTAACCTATGGTGATCTTGGAAAGCTTCTCTTAATTCTTTTCAAGCACATAAACAAACTTCTAAAGAATTGCAAGTAATCCCTTACCCTCTTAAAGTCCAATAGACCAATTAGCTCTCAGTGGAGGTTAATCATCATCTTTTTCATAAAATAAAACTAGTATAATAACATTTCAATAGTTTTAAATTAATTAACAATTTGTTTTTTTTTCAATTATTTAAATAAAATTATTAATATATTGTTTATTATTTTTTTAATTATTAAATTGAGAGATATTTTTATAATAGAGTATTAAGGAGATGTTGTCAAATTAGTAAGATACTATGTATACTTATTAATTTTTTATTTTTTTAAATTAGTAGAATATTGAGTCTATAACCATTATGTATTTTAAAATTAAAACTATTTACATACAATATAAAAAAACTCTCCAAATAAGACTTCTTTTATTCAACGAACACTAACAATCTTTTGTAGTTTGGTGTTTTACATTCAAAACTCCCTTAATTGTAATATTTTGGATTTTGATAATGGCTTGTCAAGATAAATTTTTCAATATTTTGAAAAACGGGCTTCATTTTGTTGAATGTTTTTATTAATTATAATATTATGAAAAGAATAATTGATTGTTTTAATTAAAAAGTCATGTGATTAAAAATGATATCTATATTTTTAAATGTGTAAATTAAAAAATTGATATTTTAATTATTTTAATATCTAATTTTATTAATAGGAGTGTGTAAGGAAGGAAAAAGTTATGTTTATTGAAACAACTACAATAATGAAATTACTAAATTAATTTGTTGTAATAATTATATGAAAAGATTTAACACAATACTAGAACTTGAATATCCATAAACATTTCATTAGAAAATGAAAAACAAAATACATATATAAAATTTTAACACCTTTTTAAAATTAAACTTTACACATATAAACTTAAAACATTTTTGTAAATTTCAAGCATTATTTTTGTTGTGACTGGAACAAATGTCAAATGCTTTCCATGGACAAGGTATTAATTTATTGGACTTCCATGTTTAGTCTAGACTTGAAGGAAAACATAAATACATTAAAAAAATTCATATACACAACTATAAAGTGAGTATTATTAAGTTTTTTTATTTATTTAGATAAGTAAATATATATAACCATTATTTAATTTGATAAGCGAATATAAATTATAATCATTATAACCTAGTATATTAAAATGTTTTCTTTAAGAAATAAATGAGATATGGAAAGAAGCATGTCGAGTAAATCAATAAATTGATGAATGAGAATATAAGAGAGAAAACATGCATGTCAAACACAAAATTTGTGATGGTATTTATTTTTGTCTAAATGTAAAGAGAAAGTAATAAAGGTAAATTATAAAAACATAATTAACCTAAAATAAAAGTTTTAATATAAATTTTGCAACTAAATATAGAGAGAGAGAGAATTTATGGCAACAAATGTTTTTAAACAAAAAACCTAAGAAGTTATAAATTAAATTGGAAAAGTAAAACCATGAAAATGTAAACTAAAATGTAAAAAATAAATTACGTGTTCTCCTGTCGACTATAGAGGTGGAAAATATGGGCAAAGTAGTTCAAAATTAAATACAGGGTGCAAGCCAAGGAAATGAAGAATACTTAATTCAAAAGCATTCTCACTGAAAACCTTCACGATGATGTAAGGCATGTATCAGAGTGGGAAAAGCTTCTAATGGGGTCCTATGAGGCGCTCTTTTTGTAAATGAAACCATACCTTATCTCCCACGTGAAACTTGTATGGTAATCGATGTTGATCGTGGAATTACATGTACGTTGTGTTGGATTTCTACAAAATGTCATGGACTTGTCGTTGAATGTGTTGGATTCACTCAACAAATTTGGTTGCTTGATTAGCTTCGATCTAAGCATGGGAGGACTCTTCCTATGCAACTACAATGGACATAGCTACATCAGTGGGGGCCAATGGTTGAAACCCCAAGCACACTTGAAAAGGGATGTGGCCAATAGAGTTGTGGAGGGATTTGTTGTAGCTATGTTGAACATAAGGAAGGCTCTCATCCCATGTGTGTGGATGTTTTGAATTGTACATCCTTAGGACATGAACAATAATCCTATTGACCACCTATGTCTGTCCATCCGTATGTGGATGGAAGGCAACGAATTTGGTCAGCTTGGTGTTCATCATCAACCATAGGATGAACCAGAAAGTACTCAAAAACCTATTGTATCGATCTAAAATAATGATATGTGGGAGCCCAAAATGAACCCAAACACATTCAAATAAGTGCTTAGTGGTGGCCTTGACTATGATGCTCTCTTTGCAGGGTGCCAAAAATTCCATCTTAGAGAATCGATCAACAACCATAAAGACACGGTCATGCCCATGCTTGGTTCAAGGAAGAACATACATAGGCAGAGGGGTGCATAGCCCCTATTCCTTGATTATGATTTTGGCAATGGCATAGGTAGTGCAAGATTTGATGTACTGGTGAACATCTTGTCGAAGCTTCAACAAATAAAAATGCTTGTGTAGTATTGCCACTGTTTTGTTCGCACCAAAGTGTCTTTCCACCTGACTCTAATGAGCTTCCCAGATAATATTTGCATGCTCGATTGAAGGAACACAAAGATGTCCCAAATGACATAACAATCCATCCTGAAGATGAAAGTATGGAACTAGTTTGTCTGCGCTCAATCTATGATAGGTGGTATCAAAGTCAAAGTCACTATTGTATAATTATGGCCACTTAGACGTATCATGTTCACATGAGTTAAGAGTTTTGGTTAGTGACACAACACGAGGTAAACTGAGATAGTCTGCGACACGATTGGTGCTACCCTTATTGTATTTGATTTTAAAGTGGAATTGTTGTAGGTATGTGGATCACTTCTAGTGGTTGTCATTTTTTTATTTTTCCTTTTGTCTACATGAATTGCAGAGCCCTGTGATCAATGTGGATGATCATTTCCTTCCCCATAATGCAATGCTTCCATTGTTGACATGCATGCACAATGGAGTACATCTCTTTGTCATAGGTGGGGTATCTACGAACAACATCATATAGTGTTTTATTGTGATAGGCCACCAAATTCCCATGATGAATGAGGATTTCACCGATAACATAATATGAAGCATCCTTCTCAATCTCAAATGGTTTTTTTAGGTCTGGAAAAATAAGTACTAGCGCTGATAAGAGGTGGAATTTGAAATCCTCAAATTTTTTCTATTGGGATGTGGTCCAAACAAACTTGGCCTTTTCTCCACCCTTGGTCACCTAGATTAGGGCCCAAGTAATATTAGAGAACCCAACACAAACCTATGGTAGAATTTGGCAAGGCCTAAGAAGCCGTAGAGCTTGGTCAGTGTCTTCGGGGCTGGCCAATCATAGATGAATTTGATCTTGGTTGGATCCACATGCACACCCCACTCATCCACGATGTCTCCCAGATATTGGATTCTTTACATGTGGAAGCATTACTTATCCAAATTGACATATAACTTGTTCTTTCATAGGGTTCCCAAGACTTGTTGAATGTGCTACAAATGTTCCTCCCGAGTTTTTCTAGAGATGAGGATGTCATCCAGATATATGACCACAAAGGATTTTGTGAATGGCCACAATACATCATCCATCATCTGCATGCATGTGATTGGGGCATTAGTCAAGCCGAAAGGCATGAACAACCACTCAAAGAGACCCTCTTTAGACTTGAATTTTGTCTTCCATACATTAGTTTGCTCAATTGACACCTAGTGGTAGCCTGACTTCAGATCAATCTTACTGAAAAATTTGGCTCCCTTGAGCTGATCAAGAAGATCATCAATCTGGGGGATTGGGTATCGGTTATTGATTGTGATCTTGTTCAAGGCCCTATAATCAATACAAAGTTTCCATGTCCCATCATTCTTCTGTACCGAAACAATTAGGCTCCTGCAAGGTGAGGATCTTGGTCTGATGTGGCCCTTTAGAATTAGTTCTTATATTTGGAATTTTATTTATTTATTCTACACAACATAATTCTTGTATATAGGGCCATTAGGTAGAGGATCACTCTGTGTCAAATCAATTGAGTGATTTACATGACAGTGCAAAGGCACCCCAGTAGGCAAGAAAAATATGTTTTTGTGATTTTATACTATATTGTCCACCTGTTGTTGTTGTGTATAGAGACCTCATTGTTACACATAAAAATGTCACACTTAAGTGTTGAAAGTGTCACAAAGTGGGGTATGTGTTGGGTCTATTAATCACCTTCCTAATTTCTCGAGAAGATAGTTAGAAAGATTGTACATTTAATTATCAATCTGTGGCTCGTATGGAACTTGTGAACTGTCGTGCACAGTATATGTAGGAACAATTATTCTTTCTATGTGTTGTAGTCATATTTTCAATGATTATTTTGTTAATGTTTAAGCCATTATTATAGATGTTTTCATTTCATTAGATAACAATAGCATAATCCAAGATCACTGAGAAATACACAATCACAAGAGACATAGCATTTATCCTGGGAAACCCTCTAGGGGAAGAAAACCCAGCAAAA
>SNQJ01S0004727.1:177103-214594 GCA_010110895.2 Picea sitchensis | reverse complement strand
CTTCTTTGGCATTTTCTGAATCTACGATGGGTGAAGAATGTATGCCATGTAACTTATCCCAAATTTCTTTGGTTGATGAACATTTACCAACCTTTTCTCTTACCGGATTAGGTAATCCTTCCTAGATGAAATCCATTGCTATTTTTTTATTCTTCTGCAATTCCTTCTTGGCTACAGTCTTTGACCTTTTTGAACTATCATATCCTATAACAAATGATAGCCAAATATAATGTCCTTGTCCCTGTAAAAATACTTTCATCCTTCTGCTCCACATCTCATACTTAAAACCATTTTGACCATTAAACATCGGTACTCCATTATTAGAATAATCCATGATCTCCTTCCAGTGGTTAAACTATTTCTTGAAGGAACTCGCTCGGATACCAATTGTTGGATTACTGAGAGTGGGGGGGGGGCAGTGAATAAGTAATAGATAAATTTAATCCTTTTTAACCACAGTGAATAAGTAATAGATAAATTTAATCCTTTTTAACCACAAAATTCAAGTGTTATATCAATGTAGCATTATAATCCAATAGTTGCACAGTAAATAAAAAATGAACAAATGAGAAATCATACACATACAAAATACACCAGTTTTTTTACGTGGAAACCCAAAGCAAGATAAAACCATAGAATATTTTTTCTTATATGTCTTTAAGATTTACATTCATTGGAAGCACGACTTCCTTTGTTTTCCAACTACAACTGGAAGGAGGCTCCAACCCCCTAGTTTCTCAGGCTACAACCTGAAGGAAGCTCCAACTCCCCAATTCTTTGGCTACAACCACCTATCCTTGCCCCATCCAAATACCTTGACATATAATTAGAATGATGGAACCACTGTCACACTATCACTATGAGATATACTGTTGTAAACCTGTACCAATTGACCTGCACCAAACAACATGTACCAATAACCTAAACCATGCATCAACCTGTACCTCAAACTGTAATCAACCTGTACCATAAACAAGTACACTCCTCTTTGACTTATATTACACTCATCGCTTCAGTTTATTATTTAAATAATTTCTTCTTTGCAAACACTTTGACTACTTTTATCTTTTGGGGCTTCTAGATGACTCATGAGGGTTCTCCAACTTCACATGGCCATAACTCTCTAATCGTGAGGAGTTATGTGATGTTCCACATACCATCAGAAATGGCATGACATGTACTATCCATATAGAATAGTTTTACGTGCAAATATATCAAAAATCATACCATATCCATCAAACAAACTTGGGTCCATTACCCAAACCTTTGTGCTACCAGAATTCACTACTGGACTTTCTTCAAGGGTTGACATCAATGAAAACCAGCCCAATTAATCAAAATTTACCCTTCAATGGATCAATCTTGATAGAAATGTATAAGTCTTGAACATTCAAAATAATATCTTTGATGAACCAAGAAACAGAGAGCTCCAAAAATTGACACCAAAATCTCCAATAAATATATTCTATTAATGGCTTACAAAAATGATCTCCAATAATTCACAACAATTTGGAATGAGAGGATAGACTCTATTTATTGAGGAGGCTTCTGCATTCTTCTCATTCTCTATTAATTTTTTCTCCCTAAAATTATCCTAGGATAATTATAAATAATACTTTTCATCCACACAAACAAGGAGACTAAGTCGAAACATAATCAAATGATGCCACATGTATATAAAACCCTCATGAGAGGGGTACATCCCATAGAATAAGGGTTGATTTTATTCATTAGCTCAACTTTCCAAGGATAAAGGACTTAAATCATGGTGTAGATTCATCCTAATCAAGCAAGGGTCCAATATCTATCCTCGTAATGTGGAATGAGCTCATGGAATGAGTAAGAAAGCCCTCAAAAAGTTGACAACCCCTCAAATAATTCTCATAAGCCCTTGAAATATGTCTCCAAGGCTTGACCATGTTTGTATCTAATGTCAAGGAACCTTCATCAAGCACGAAAGTGACCCTCCAAGTTAAACAATGGGTCATAAACCCCCCAATTACTAGTATGACGTCCAAAAGAGTGGGTCGGCCCTCAAATGATGCATAAAACATATCAAACATGATGAAATAGGAGGGTTCTCTAGAATATTCAACATGGAATATATATATATTTTTTTCCCGAGGTAATATATCATAGGAAACCCCTGAGTACTTCCCCACTTCATGGATGGTAAACAAGATAAATCGACAACCCTGATTATGTTCAATCCTAATTCCAAGGGGGGGCAAGAGATTGAACCCGTGACCTCCTTCGTTGGAGATAACTTCACGTATGGCTTAGAAAAAATTGAGCTAGCTCTTGGGGATAATGTGTCATCTATATAGGATGTTCATGCATTCATAAATATCTCAAATGTTCCTTGGAGGATGTGACCATTTCCTCAATATATGTGTACTACGTTGAGAACTACGAGACAACCTTGGGAAACATGAAACTGAGTGAGCATATATAGAAACATATTGGATAATATATGGCCAAAGTATGATGAATACATAAGATAAAGATCCATGCTTATGCATAAAATAAGTGTGTTATACATAGGTGTGACAACCTTTACAAAGATAACACTTTTACATCATATAAAAGAGGGTAAGAGAGACTAGTAGACCCCCTATATCATTTGTACTAGTAGATCAACCTCAATATGGTTGCATACCAACCTAGATCATAAATGGCCAACATGATGAAGAGTTACCAAAATCAAGGGGCAATTGACTGTAACCATAAAAGCAAAGCCTATGTTGAAATGGGGAATAAAAGAACAAGCCAATAACAACCACATGGGGTCTAGAGATACTACATACCCCCCCCCACCAATGAATAGAACATATAAGCATGGTCCAATACAATACATGATCGCAAATACAACCACACTTTTGGATCATCATGAAGGAACATAATATGCTCATATGATGGTCCACATTTGGTGAAAAAATATAGGGTACACTGAGATGAATCTAAGGTGTAACCCCGGGTTTAATGTATACCTTTCAAAAAATAATTATANTATTTTTGAAAGCTAACAAATTACATTTGAATCACATTTTATACACCTTTGTGTTCCAAACAATTTTTTGTAAAATTACAAGACAAAAATACCCTTTTGAGGAAACATCCATGAGTGCACAAATATTTTTTTATAATTTTTTGGGTGTGCATTTTTTAAGATATGTATTTTTCTCAGGGGAAATTCGCTAATCAAGGAAAAAATAAGTTTGTATAAGTTATATAAAAAATATAATATGAAAATCAAAATGAGAAAATTATATGTCATTGGATAGAAGATTCAATGGTGAATACACATGAACTAATTTTGCCACCTTCCATATAAGAGATGAAGGTATTTCACCTAATGGAAGTTGAAAACTCCATGAAAACCTATAGAAATGGGGACCTCAATCGAGCTATTTTTTACATAAATAGTTCATTTTGGTTTAAAACTCTCGATCAATGTTTTAATACCTTAATAGAGGTTTAAAACCTTGATTGAGGGATTGAAGCCTTGATCAAGTAAAACTTATATTGAGGGTCCACGTAGGCCATTTTTTCATGCTCAACATGCCAAAAATTGAAACTAAGATTCATGGATCCACCCCGATATATACAATTTTTGGCATCAAATTCACAACTTCAAATGTATCAAAGTCATATCCTCCTAATTGAAATTGTTGCATGTCCTTGTGTAACCCTGTAATATCCCATCTAATCATTGAAATCAAAAGAGTTTGAGAAGGATGAGTGGGACACGTCTGAATGGTAATACTTATGATGAAGGTTGTTCTAGATATAAGGAGTGTGACCATGCTCCTCCATGACATAGTAACCATGTTTGAGGTCAAAATATTCCCAAAGGGATACCTCCTATGCCTGATCATTAGAAAAAAAAAACCAATATCTTGGTGAAGGACACCAAATGAATGGGAAATGGAATTTCAACCCCAACCATTGTGTCCCATTCTTCCGTACATAATTCATGTACATTTGAGTTTTGTTCAGAGATTTTTTGAATATAGGATAATATAATGGCTCTCTTTTTCTAAGGTCATGGGACAAAACATCCCATCTATGATGACAACCAAGTAAATTGTATAATCCTAATAGTGTTATTATCTTCTCCTATTCAGAAAGAGTATCCCTCTATGTTTATTGAAGGTAAGAAGCAATGTGGGGATTCCTGAGTAAATTTTGATGTTCCATGATTACCACAGGGGTAACAAGATGTTCCCCTCCTACCCACAGGTTGGCATTTTGTTCAACATTCTCCAAATAAGACCAATCTTTAATCCACCAAATCTAGTGGATCAAGAATGATGTAAAATCCCTCAATTGTATATCTCCTACAATCAAATGTATTAGAGTTCCATTCCCTCAAATTCCCTAGTATAAATGCATGTTGGAATATATCTAATAACAATTTTTTTCTTCCTCAGAGCAACCAAAATAAATATGCATTTTTCTTTGGTGAAAATATTACAAGATATACCTCCAATTAGTTGGCATACTGGAATAAAAAACCACTGCTCCTTTAATAAAATTTCATACACTAGGGAAGGGGGCCTAATTTTTTAGTGCTTCAAAAGATAAATGACACATCTTCCCTTTTTAAAATTGAAGTGATGGATTCCTTCTATTGCTTCTTATTTTTTTCTTGCAAGGTCACGTAAGGGGCTTCTAGGGTTAGCTATATAGTCTAGCATTCTTTCAAAAGGTATTCCCATTATTCCCTCTTTCACTCTTGAAATCGATCCGTTGTTGCCAAAGACCAAGAATAATATGATTATGAGTTTTCATGGAGATGATACTTGGAAAAAGGATTCAATGGTACTTCTCCATTTAGCTATTTTGACCCTAATTTGAAGAATCACAAAGGATTCTATTGTTGTTTGTGTATATTCTTATTGAGCCTCCAGAGGATATTCTGTAGAATGGGTCAAATTTTTTGCAGTCTCCTCCTATGTTTCATCAGAAATTTCTATAGTAATATAAAATACAGTTTTCTTTAAAAATTGCTCTTCAATTTTTATATTAGAGGGAATAATAATCTCTACTTCCTTTGGTTCTATAGTAGAAAGTCCTGCAATAATTTATATAACAATATTATCAATGGTAGGATCTACAGTAACTCCAACATAATTAGGTTCTATAGAAATATTTGAAACAACATGATCTGTAGTAACTTCAATATCATTACAATCTATGGAAACAATCTCAAAATCCATTTTTACATCAGTAGCACCACCTTCATGCAAAGAAGAATGTGGGAATTCTTCTCCGATTTTGCTACATGCTTTTCGCTCTACTTCGATATGATCTTCTACCACTTGAAGCAACTAATCCATTTTTTGGGTTGGGAATGTAAAATTATTTTTCTTTCTTGGTAGTAGCCAATTTTTTATGCAACCTCTTGATCATCTGTCTCAAATTATTATTAATTATCAATAATTTAGAATAAGAGGATTTACTTTTCTTTAAGAAATTCATATGCATATTCCTACAAACTAACTATCCAACACTCCTCCTCTTTCTACCATGTTAAGATCTCATAACAATTTCTTCCACAGTAGTATCCTTTGGTGGTTCTTTACTATCTTTCATGCAAGAGGTTCTATAGAAGTATCTTTCCTTGGTTCTTAAGTAGATTTCGTGGCAACAAGTCTCGTAGAAATACTTGATTTGTTTTTTCTTTGTTTAAAATTATCATAAATGGTAGCAACATTACTCATGCTACCTTTTCAACTCAAAAAAGGGGTTTTATCATGCAGGGAATTGTTAGAGTCTTTGGTATTTTAGTGGCCAGGGATTATTTATTTGGCCAATTTTTCACATGCAACCTTTTCTTGGTCCTCTTATGAAAGTTTGGACATATTATGAAAGAACTTTTACTACTAATAACTTGATTATCCCATGATCACATAATCCTTTTTTATAGATTCCTTTGTGTTCTCACCATTTATTCCATAAAATGTAGAGATCAAAGTAGGAAAAATGGGGCATTGCATGTGCCAAGTGTCAAGTTAGGCACATGCACATATATATAAATGATTGAGAATTAGAGTAATTCTTATTCATTCACTCATCCATTCTTGGCCATTATTCTTGCTCATTGTTCAACATGCTTACCATGATTGGAGAGTGAACCTATGCCACTAAAGTGAACCTATAAACCCTTGGTATTTTGGGTTTGAAGAGGTAGGTTGTTAGGCCTATGGAGTAATTCTATTGGGGAAGAGAATTGCATGGAATAGGTTTCCTTGTATGTTGGCCTAAGGTGCCATAACTCATGAGTGAAGCTATGTGTTACAAGTGTAATGGCACTTAGAGAATTCATGGCCAACCTATTTTTGTAGCCCAAAAGGGAATTGGGACAACTAAAGGACCTTTGAGAAGAAAAGGGGTACACTTCCTAGGGTGGGACATGATGAGGGGAATGTGAGGTTGTGAGGTGGAATTGCTGCTAGAGTTGGTTCCATGGGCCTTATCTGCTTTTTTGAGTGTTGTATAATCTTAGTGGGATTGGTCAACGAACCTTTTCCTTGGTGAAGTCATAGCCCCATCTTGGGGGTGACCCAATGCTAAGAGTTTAAGATTAGTGCGGTCTATAGCTGGGAGGAATGTTTGCGATTTGCAACCAATCGACGATTTACAATAAAAGATAAGTGCTCATCTTGTGTGTATTATTATACTGAGTAATGTGTATATTTATGTTAATTATATTATGTTGTAATTGTATATATTTATGCATACATTATATATGTTGTAGAACTGCATACTTGTTGC
Organism: Picea sitchensis; assembly: GCA_010110895.2. NCBI lineage: Eukaryota > Viridiplantae > Streptophyta > Pinopsida > Pinales > Pinaceae > Picea > Picea sitchensis. The sequence goes on along the minus strand of SNQJ01S0004727.1, from coordinate 207,814 downwards.
ATATGCAAGGCATATTCGTAAATTAATGGTATCAGAGAGGAAAATGTTTGTGTGTCATGGTCCAGATTGGAGCTAGGGATGCTATATTTTGGTATTCGAGTGAAAGGCTCAATAATGATCCTGTATGGGTTAAACATAAAATGTTGAAGCTAAATTTGTAGAAATTACAGTTCAGAGGAAGTCTGCAATTTGTTTGTCAAAATTTCTCTTGTGAATTTTGGGAGAATTCATGGGAAATTTGAGGGAAATGTGCCCAAGAGTTAAAAATACCCAATTTTAATCTCAGTTTTGGAATTTTTAGACCTGTATATGGTTGAATATTGGAATTTACAGTTTAACCATGGAGAGATTGGTGAAAAGTCACAAATTCATGAATGAAATTGAGTGAAATTCTCGCCCAGAAATATCGACCAATTGCACACAGAGATAATTAGTGGATGCCGAAATTAATTTGATGCCTATAGGGAATAAATTATCCATACGAAGGTAATTACAAAGATTCAATGGTGGTCAGGAAAAGAATTACAAATTTGGACGTATTTGAAAAATTTGAAATTTCGACAAAATTGGAAACATTTGGGTATTTTTACATACGGTGATGTCAGTGTGATGTGGATACCACATGGTAGTGACATGGTGATGACATGGTAGAGGTGACATATACTTCCACGATGGAAGTTAAAAAGTCATAGTGGTGGTAGGGGGCAGGTGTGGCATAGTGGCAAGTGATGTGAGGCCATGGTGGTGGACGAGGTTCCGATTGTTTTCACAGAACCATCATTTTGGGGGAGGGGGGGTCCCCTGGCGGTCTTGGAAACCACTGTGGGGGGGAGAATCAATGTGAGGCTGCCACCTCACTATGATTAATACTGGGCATGATACATTTTGAACCCCTCACTATGTTAACATTCGACAAGTTGGGGGGGGGAGAAACATCATCCTAACTGTTGATCCACTGACCCCTTCCAATCCTCCACCATTCGATCGGAGTGGAGAGAAAGTCTGTGCGCTGGGAAAATGGGTGTGGTATTTGGCCTGCCCATCTTGATGACCAAAAAATAGGTTCCATGTGGGAAACCATGGGATGTGGGGCCTGAAATATAAGGTAATGGACGCGGGGTAGAGGAAAGGATGACGTGGGAGAAGGAAGAAAGAGAGAAGTTAGAGAGTGGTAGAGGATGATGAAGCAGGGCCAAGGTGGCCATAGGTATGACATTGTGTCATATCTGGGTGCCAGGTGGACCCAAGATTCCATTTCAACATCAAAATCAATGGCATTTAACTAAAATGATTAGAAAATAGTGAAAATTACCAAAAACATTAAGTGTTTTCCAGGTCATGTTTTTGCAGGCCATTTTTGAAGGCCTAAACAACATTTTTGTAAGTTCAAATTTTATGAAATTATGTGTACTTTTATTACACAAATTTTCTACTTCTGAAATGAAATATCTTGGAGAGATCTTTCTAACGAAATAAAATGTTCACAAAACAAAACATGTATGAGGAATTTACATGTTAAACAACACAAGGTAAAGTTTGGGTACTGATTCACTCTAGAGGCCATAACTTCTTGTTCATAAGTCAGATTGGGGCACAAGAGAAGTCTATGGAAATATATTGAGCCATAGAAGACATATATGGAGTTATATTAAGAATAAAGGTACCTAAAACTGCACAGGAGGAGGTAAAAGACACATGTAGCAATGAATGCTAAAAAGGGTAAACAATCAAAGCTTCAACATGTTGTAACTAGTATCCTAAAGATCAAACGAAGGTAAAAATTGGAAAGGTTGTTCAAAATATGGTCATGAAGAAACCCAATTGAGATCCTGTAAAAATCCCAAAGGATTTGGTGTAAGGGATGCATGAGCATAGCCAAAATTACACCTGGTTGAAAGGACCTGTGCAAGAAGGAGAAACGTGGCTATACCCATATGACTATAACTTTTGGCTCAAGACTCATAATTGAGTAAAAAAAGTAGTCAATGAAAAGGTATTGGATGGAGAAATCTAGTCATGCACCTAGAACTATGAATTGACCAACAAAATTTACAGGAATTCAGAAAGAAGTTTTCTAGTGATCTTAAAGGGAAAACATGTGCATATGTTTCTAGAGTTGTATGGGTTTTAGCTAACAAATGTTGCTATATGAATGTTTTCAAATGTTATTGTTACAAATAAAACAAAGTAAATTCTATACATGTTTGTAGATAGGAGAGATAACGATAGAGACAATTATTTAAATTGTGCATTTGGTTTCTCTAAGAATTTGTTGGATTAAGATATTGGGTTTAGTGAGCAATATGGGAGAATTCCAATGGAAGTCTGGTCTATAAAAATACTTCCAAATGAAAAATGTTCATAACAAATGGGGATTCTGAGTAAGAGAGAGACCATATATAATTCATGTTAATGCATGCACAATAGTTTCACATTTAATCATGAAAGGTAGTTTAGACAAAAGGTAAAAGAGTTTGAACTTTGGTTAAAGATGAGTTGAGACACTAAAGGAAAGAGTTGTATGTCAATGATTACTCACAAGATGATCAAAATCCATGAGTGCATAATGTTAAGATATGAATCTAGGTGCAACCATGAAGGCTTGGGAATCCAAGAAAATAAAAATTTATGTGTAAAGGAATTCACTACGAGAAATCCACTTATGCCAATTAGAGTGCTCAATGGAAACAAGGTGCAAGAGTAAATAATTTAGTGGATGAAGTAGTGAAGATCCATTCACTCTAAAGGATGTCATTGTAAAGATAAAGTAATACATTGTGGGAAAGAATTTTTTAAAAGGATTGATATGTCAAGATGTTAGTCTTATGATAAAGAAAGACAAAGTGTATACATGGAGATAAGGAGCATCATCTCCAAGGATCAATTATGCAGTTTTGGAATAGTACCTTTATTATTGTACCAAAAGTGCGCAGTGGAAGCTTGGTGTGCATGTCAAAACTTCACGGGTGAAGTAATGAAGGTGCATGTATGCTAAATAGTGCCAAAATATGCTTAAGTAATGCATTATGTGCAGATTGGTTCTAAAAGTATGCAACCATACTTCTAGAGGAGGCATTACATAAATCTATGTTCATTGTAGAATTGGATACAGTTCAGGAGTAACTAGAGATAGTGGAAAAGGTACCACTAGGTGGATACCAAGATATTCAGAGTCTTTTGCAGCACTCAAGGAATGATGACATCAATTAAAGGGATTTATGATGCTATTGAGAATGTTGGGTGCATTATAAAGGTGTTGAGTGCATTTACAAATTAGATAGGGATGCAAATCCAAAAGGATTCAATCTTGGGGGTGATTTTCTGAAGGGAAATAAATAAGGGACCATGAAGAAGAAAAATGGTTGTATGCTTTCTATGGAATGAAAAAGAGACAAAGCCTAAAGAGAAACCATATGAAGAGGAAAACATCCATTGGTGTTATTCCAAGAGGCTAGAAGTACCACTAGAGTTTATGATGGAAAGTCAAGGAAATGCTAACTACGTCCAGTAGATATCTATGAAGCTAGAAAACAAGGCATATATGCAACATTATAGTATGCTGGAAAAATTGACTGAGGAAGTCAAGTTTGAGGTTGAGTGGTTAATAAAGGAGACGATAATGGTGCAATAAACAACAAGTGCTGAAGTGTTCAATCAAGGAAAGGTTGAAGCAGTCTAGTCTAGAAAAGAAAATAGATGCTGAAGTTACAAAGACAATAAAATCAACATAGTATATGGGTGAAAATGCAAAAGGATCAAGAGTGGTTTGGATGGAAAAAGGCTCTTTGTAGAAAATGCTCAATGATTTCAAGAAGAAAACAAAAGGATACAAGAATCCAATGAGACTTGAGGAAAAAAAAGAACAACAAAGAGAGATGTAAATGATGAAATAGGTGGATGCAATTGTTGTAGAAACAATTGTGATGTGGCCTGTTGGACAACTATATATAGCACATGAATCTGGAATGAATATGCATTTATGATCATGATAAGTATGCATTATTATTGAATATAGATATGCATTAGTGAATGTAGATTTATTAATTCATATATAACATATTGTAGACTAAGAATAATCTATTTTTATATAGGAAATAAGGAGGTTATGATAGTTGAAAATTGCTAATCATGACTGTTGTTCCTAGGAAAAAGGGATTGTATTGCACAATTGAGAGTGTTGATGATAATGTTGTTTCTGATAGCCATATATATGAGGGAAAATGGGGCTGGTTAAATACCAAACATAAGGCTGATAAAGGAGGCATGGGAGATCCTACTAGTAGTCCAACTAATCAGGTAACATCAAATGTACTTAAAGATAATTGTACAGGTATGATTTGATGCACTTATGCTGCACAATTGCTAAAGGGAATTTAAGTAATAATTCCCTCAAACAGAATTTAATATTTGAAGTGATATTATTGTGTGTATTTGAATGCATTTAAAGGAATGATATACCCTTTGGTATGGTAAAGGAAGGGGCCTCTGATAATTAATTTTTTTTTAAGATTTTGAATGCATTCATATGACATAATAGTGTGTCATAATTTTGTTGGTTATGTTTTAATAACCAAATCTATAAGGGGCTATAACTCTGTTATAAAAGTGAATTCCAATAAAACTTGTCATGTGTGAGGCCATGAAATGGTTGGATATGGAAAGGATATGGTTTCACACAAGTATCCAATGAACTTCCTACTTATGCTTGGATTGCAACCTTTTTGATAACGCTGAAGAACACCACATAATTATATTCTTGGTGCAGTGTTTGGGTAAAAAATGAAGGCATATAAATGGTTGAGAAAGTAATAGGAAGTGTATGGATGTTGTGTTGATGCATTGGCCAGACCTTCCAATTCACAATGATGGGATGCATGAATTAGATAAAAGGTACTCTGAAGCAAATGCAAGGGTGCATTGAATATGTATGCATGAATAGGTGATAAAAGTGTGGAAGTGGTAGAGTTTCACACATGCATGCTAGGATAGAGTTGTTTGTGCTTGAAGGAATTGTTGAATGCATGTTGGGGAATGGATGCATATATTAATTTTTGTAGAAATTATTATGCCAATAGCTGAAATGTTGGGATTATTACTAACTCGTGAAGTTTAAAACATTTAAGGAGTTGTTAGATATTGCAATGAAAAAGTTGCAGGTTAAATTATTCACATAAATATTGACTACAAGAAATCTCTGTTAGGGGAACAAAGTAACAGAAATAAGTATATCTAGAAGAAGGAACATATTGATTGTTGAAAATGCATGTGTAGAGAATGATATTTTCATTCAGGTTAATAAGAAGAATGGATTGATAGATGTGATTGAATTGTTAAGTGCAGGCAATCCTGAGATCACTTTGTGAGTTTTTATAAATATTACAATAAAATATATTGTACAAGAAATACTAATAATATGTTTGGCTGAATGTAAGTTGGGAGTATTGCAGGAAAAAGTGGTATTGAGTATAGAAATGTTGTAAGCCATAATAAATACTAATTCTTGTTTCTACGATAGCCAATAAATTATGAGATTGAATCTCATACTAGGGGAAAAAATTTGAATTTCCTTATAAAACAAATTCAAATTTTAAATGAAATTGTTATGAAATTATCTCATGATGACTATATGTGTGTGATACACATGAGATGATGGTTATTGAATCTAGAATGCTTGGGAAGAAATGTTATTGTTGGGACATTGGAGCCCTATGGTTTCAATACTGTAGACCCTTAGTAGGGGTCTGGTAATGAGTTGGCACTCTCCTTGTGTGTGAAAGGCTTGGAAAGATGGATTGCTGAAGGACTATGTAGTAGTGAAGGGATTCATGAGCCTATAAGTGTGAGTGTAGTAAGGAAGAGGCTGCTCAAGAATGCCTATGGCATGGTGGCTAGAATAATGAGGGTGTGAAAGAAAGAAAAATGAGATGAATTCTTACTCCAAAGAATATCTATGGAATAGAGTAAAATATTTGTAGCTGAAGTATGAAGACATGGATTGGGTCCTTGGAAAGAAGAGAACTAGAAGAAAAAAAAGATTCAATAGAAAATGCATGGAGCATCTTGAATAATTTTTTAATGTACATTGGATATAATTCACTGAGGACAACACACAAATAATGGGGAGGGGAATGTAATGCCCCCAAGATGAACCCTAATTGTAAATCTACATATATTTTATAGGATGGTGAGCCAGGATATTATAGGCCAGAGTGCCTATGTGATTATTAGGCATGAGATCCTAGATGCTAAAATGCCAATGAGCCTATCATTGTAATATGTAATCACTCATATTATTAATAAAATGCATCATCATTGTAGACAAAGTCAGACAAAAGATTATGGGGGGATAGGACTCCATGAGAGGGAAAGGGGGCTAAGGGATTAAGGAAGAGGGGGTAAGTCAAGGGGGCTTAATCCCAAGGAATAAAATAATGTTATTAATAAAAGTCCTAAGTCTTATAATATTATGTTATACTAAGTTCCTAAAGGTTGGGGGAACATATTACAAGTAGTGAACACGTTAGTTCCTTATGTGCCAAGTGTCAAGTTAGGCACATGCATATATATATATATATATAAATTATTGAGAATTAGTGTTATTCTCATTCATTCACTCATCCATTCTTGGCCATTATTGTTGCTTTTTGTCTATCATGCTTACCATCGTTGGAGAGTGGAGCAATGAAGCTGGAGTGACCATGTAAGCCCTTAGTGGTTTGGGTTTGAATAGGTAGGTTTTCAAGCTTGTGGATCAATTCTCTTGGGGAAGAGAATTGCTAGGAACATGTTTCCCTGTATGTTTTCCTAAGGTGAAATAACTCTTGAGTGCAACCATGTGTTCCAAGTGTCATAGCGCTCAAAGAATTCCTGGCCTTCCTGTTGTTGAAGCTCTTAAGGAAAGTGGGATAGTCAAAGGACTATTGATAAGATAAGGGGTACACTCCCTAGGGTGTGAGAGATTGAGGGGAATGAGAGATTGTGAGGTGGAATTGTTACTAGAGTTGGTACCATGGGCCTTGTCTGCTTTGTTGAGTGTTGTATGGCCTTAGTGGGATTAGTGAGAAAACCTTTTCCCTGGTTGATTCATAGCCCCAAATCAAGGGTGTTAGGAAATGAGGAACACTTCCACATTAAACCTAGCAGAAGAGAAGAAGACATATTTAAACAAGAAAGTAAATGACAAACAAACACACAATACACATAGATTTTACCCTAGAAGCCCAATAAGGGAAAACCAACATTCCTTGAGCGCTCTACTCTCTTGTTGTCTTATTCATTCAGAATAAAATGCTACATTCCTAAACTTGGTCCACACCTAAGACAATATTGACACCATACCTTCTTTATTTACACAAGAAAAACCCTGTATCCAATTTGGATTACATTTGCATGACCAAAAACCTCTAAATATTATCTATTCTACGATTTTATTTTACAAAATTACAACATGCCTTCTTTATAGGATTTAGAGTAGGAGAAACCCTAAAGAAAAGGCATCCAAATATGGTTATAGATCCACACAAACCATTGGATACAAATCCCAAGAATTTCATAATTCTGTTACAATCGACTACCAAGTTAGATTACCATTCGACTACCAGTCGTCCTTCATTCGGTCTTCAGTTGGTTGCTACAAACCTGCTTGTCAACCTCTTGTTGGTTGACCTCTTCGACTTGTTTTCGATGTCTTCAACTTCGAATTTACCCAGTTGAACCACCTTGACCTTCGAATTGTTGTCAATATCTTCGTCTTTGAGTTTATCCAGTCGAACCACCTCAACCTTCAACTTGTTGTGGATTCCTTCGACTGTCAGTCGATCCACCTCGACTATAATTTCACTGCAAATAATATAACAACCTAACATTCTCCCACTTTTTGTTTTCTTTTCTAAAACTAAGATATCTCTAAACTCTCGTTCATAGACCCAGGGAAACAATTCCCATTGCCTCTATACAACAAGAAAACTTCACACCACTCACAAACTTGGTCAAAGAGTCTGCTATGTTTTCCAACATGTCTAATTTCTCCAAAAGCACCTTGTTTCTTTCCACTATGTCTCTCACGAAATGGTATTGTACACCAATGTGCTTAGTCTTATAGTGATAAGTTGGTTTCTTTTCCAGGAATATTTCACTTTGATTGTCCCAACTTATCTTCATAGCTCTCTACTCAAACCCGATTCCTGAACACAACCTTTGAAACCATACTACTTATTTACTTCCATGAGTGGCTTCCATGTATTCAAATTATGTTGTTGACAAGGATACAACCACCTATTACTTACTCATCCAACTGATTTCTCCACCAAATATTTTGAACACATATCCACTGGTCAACATTCATTGATCCAGATCTCTAGCCCAGTTGATGGTGACAAATCCATGTACATTTAATTCACTTTCACCTCTAGGTTTTCCTTGTTAGCATATAGCATTATATTTTGTGCCACACAAATACCTAAATAATATCTTGACAACTATCTAGTGCTCATTCCTAGGTGTCGACGTGTATCTACTCAACACTCCCATTGCATGGGAAATGCCTGGTTGAGTGCATACCATCGCATACATTAGACTACCAACAATAATTGCATAGGGAACACATGCCATGTCCTCTATTTCCTGTTGTGTCCTTGGAAATTGTTCAACAATTAGCCTTACTCCGACAGGAATTGGCACCTTCACAGGTTTGCAATCCTGCATGTTGAAACATTTCAAGATTGTTTCAATATACGTTTTCTAGTTCAACTAGATCTTTCTAGCTTCTTGACGTCTCTTGATCTCCATTCCCAGAATGAATTTCGATGCACTGAGATCCTTCGTGTTGAACTTGAGGGATAGATGATTCTTCATCTCCTTTATTGCGTTCATGTTTTTTCCAATCAACAACATGTCTTCGACATACAATGCTACATATATGAAACACCCACCTTTTTCTTTGGAATATATGATCCGAATCAAATCTGACAAGAACAATTGGCTATCGGCACAAGACTCAAAGATTTACAACACATGCATTGTTAAGGCTATGGGAAATGAAGGAGATCGACTTGTTGACATGAAGGGCCCCATGTCACCATGATTGATGTCCAATTTTGTATGTAATGTATGTAAAGTTGGCCAGTATATGATTGTATGAAAATGAATAAAGAGACAATCATAATACCTTTCCCACATGGGATAAAAGACAAATAAATAAATAAATGGAGGTAAGATGGTTGTGCAACCTGACATAGCTCATAAAATCCACCCAAAATCACACAAATTTTTATTTTTTGCAACTTTCTAGAGTATACGCAGGTTGTCAGGCATGCATCTAGTGTATGTACGCCCACTGCATATGTATCAGGGTGTGTACACCATGCAAAAAGTTGTTTTTAAGAGGAACCTCAACAAAATTTGTTGGTGGATGTGTAAGTAAGTAGGACAAAGAAAAAAATGCATGATAGTGGCATTTTGAGCTATAACAACGCCTGACCTTCCAATTATCCTCTCACTCGACTCAACATTCTATATAATGTATCCCCACAACGAGAAAGGGGTTCTTTGGTTGTGAATGATGTAGAGGTTTTTGATTCAGATTTAGAGGGCAAAACAAACTAATTAATAGACTGAATACAATAAACACAGAGATATGAATAACAACACATATATCCAGTGAACAATATCTTCTATTGAATAAATGAAATAGGATGAAACTGTAAAAGTGAGGAACTAAAACACTTTCTCGAATGGTGGTATCTATCTCTGAGAAGAGATGTGGCTGCTACGTGCATCTGTCTAAGTAGAATGATTAAAATGAGGCTCCAAAGGCCTTTTTGATATTACTCATGAATTTCAAAACCCTAGACATCCAAAAACCTAACCCTAGGATATGAAACACCAAAATTTATGTGAGCCCCTATGGGTAAGTTGGTAGCTCAACTTCCCAGGGTCATAACTTTTTCATACAACCTCCATTTTAGGTGTGTGATAGCTCGTTGGAAAGGTATTTTATAGAAATAGACATTACACCATCAAACATAGACATTACTGTTTAACTGTGGTGAGCCAAAAAAACACTATTTAGGGCCCCAAAACGGCCTTGGAAGTTTAACACGATGTGTTGACATGAAATCATACAAAATAAACCAGTTGGATTAGGTGGGAGGCCAACAATATCCACTTGGAAGATGTGTAGGTATTCAGACAACCCCAGAAGTGTAGAACCCACAATTAAAAATAAGTAAAAAATAATGTACTAAACTAAAACTGTCAAGAGGATCTAGTTGGAATAGGTGGGTGGCCACCAATATCTACCTGGATCAGTCCTCCCTCTTTAGGAAGCAATGGTCTCCATCGAATTGAGTTCTCACATCAGGTGAGGAAACTTCTGTTGAATTTTGCCTCAGGTGAGCCAATTTCCTTGGTGCAGGAGTTGCTCTGCCTTGACAACCCAATAAAACTAGATCCTCTACTGGCAAGTGTCGTTGACCTATGTGTCCACTATCTGATTAGTGGATGCTTGTTCCATGCAGTCAGGGTTGAGCTCGGTTGGTGTCATTTGTTCTGCAATATCTGAGGTGTCCAATAATGGTGGAAAATATGGCCGAAGGAGGTCCACATTGAACACTGGGTGCAAGCCAAGGAAGGGTGGAGTCTTGAGCTCAAAATCATTTCTACCCAAATCCTTGGTGATAGTGTAAGGCCCATAGAGAAGTGGGAAGATATTTCGATGTGTCCCTGTAAGACACTCCTTCTACAAATGTAAGCATACTTTGTCTCCAACCTGAAACTGGTGCGGTACACTGTGTTGATCATGGCGCTGCTTGTACGTAGCGTTGGAGTTCTACAAAATCTCATGGACCTGTTGGTGGATGTGATGAATCTGATCAATGAATATGGTGGATTTTTCAATCTTAGAATGAACATGGGAAGATTTTTTCTATTGGTGGCAAGAGGTATTGCAACATCAATGGGACCCAAGGGTTAGAATACTAGCCCCACTTGAAATGGGGTATGGTCGGTGGAGCTATGGAGAGCCCTGTTGTAACTGTGATGAACATAGGGGAGACTCTCACCCGATGTATGTGTATTCTTAGAGTTGTACATGCATAGGATGTGCACAATCATCTGATTGCAAACCTCTATTTGAATGCCTGTTTGGGGGTGGAAAGCAGTGGATTTAGTGATCTTGGTGTCCAACAGTGACTAGAGACTCGACCAAAATGTGTTGAGGAACCTGTTGTCCCGGTCGGAGATGATGGTTTGTGGTGTCCCAAAATGGGCCCACACCCATTTGAAGAAGAGCTTGGCAGTATCTGCCGCTGTGATATTATTCTTGCATGCTGTGAGGATGGCCATCTTTGAAAACCAATCAACAACCACAAATACACAATCATTGCCTTGCTTGGTGGATGAAAGACCAGACATGTAATCCATTGAGATGGATTCCCCAAGATTATTGGGAGTAGGAAGAGAGGTGTATAAGCCTTTGTTCTTGATGGTTGTCTTGGAAATGGCACAGGCAATGCAATATATGATATAGTTGCTGATGTCCTATCGAAGTTTTGGCCAATAAAAATGTTTCTGTAGAATGACCCCAATTTTCTCCATGCCAAAATGTCCTGCCATCCGATTGTAGTGGGATTCCCAAATCATATTTTCATGCTCACTTACAGGAACACAGAGATGGCCCAGATGGCATAACAGTTCATCTTGAATGTGAAAATTGGTGACAGGAATGTTGGCACCCAAGAGCTGATAGGTGGTGGTGAAGTTTGGATATTGCTAATAAAGTTGGGTCCAGTCAGATGCCTCATGTCCACATGAATGGAGCACAGTGGTGAGTGCAACTATGGGAGGTCGACCAAGGAATTCATTGACATGATTTGAGTTCCATGTCTTATACTTGATGTTGAGATGTAACTGTTGCAGGTAGATGGACCACTACTAATGGTGGTCGTTCTGTAATTTGCCCTGTGTCTGTATGAACTGGAGAGGCTTGTGATTAGTGTGGATGATCGTCTCCTTTACCAGAATGTAATGTTTCCATTGACGACGGGCTTGTACAATGGAATACATTTCCTTGTCATCGGTGGGATATTTCCAGAAATTATCTGAGATTGTCTTACTATGGTATACCACCGGATGACCGTGCTAAGTGAGAACTGCACCTACTACATAGTCATATGCATGGGTCTCAATCTTGAACGGTTGTTGAAGATCAAGAAATGAGAGTATTGGAGCTTATCATAAGTGATTCTTCAGATCACCGAATGCTCGTTGTTGTTCCTTCCCCCACATGAACTTTTCCCTGCCATCGTCCTTGGTCTCCTGGATGAGGGCCCATGCAATATGGGATAATCCCAACATGAATTTTCGGTAGAATTTGGCCAGTCCCAAGAAGATCTGAAGCTCGGTTAGTGTGGTCAGGGATGGCTAGTCACAAATTGCATGGATTTTAGCTGGATCAACATGTACCCCATGCTCATAAACAATGTAGCCAAAGTATTGGACCTTGTTCCTTCCAAAGGAGCATTTTTCCAAGTTGGAATATAGCTTGTGTTGTTGCAGAGTGCTCAAAACCTGCTGAATATGCCACATGTGCTACTCCCAAGTTCTACTGAAGATGAGGATGCCATCCAAATATACCACCACAAAAGAGTTGGTGAAGGGTCTCAATACATCATCCATGAACCTCATGAAAGTGGCTGGTGCATTTGTTAAACCAAAGGGCATGACCAACCATTCCAAGAGACCTTATTTAGATTTGAAGGTTGTCTTCCATACATCAGTTGGTTCGATGGGATCCTGGTGGTAGCCAGTCTTTAGGTCAATATTGCTGAAGGAATTCCCCCCCTTGAGTTGGTCAAGAAGGTCATCAATCCTAGGAATTGGGTATCAGTTCTTGACTATGATTTTGTTTAATTCTCTGTGATCGATGCAGAGTTGCCAGGTCTTTTCCTTCTTCTGCACCTGTACAATCAGGCTTCCGCAAGGGGAGGATCTGGGTCTAATGTTCCCCTTTTGAAGAATATATTGGATCTAACGCTTGATTTCATCATTTTCCATCAACGAGCGATGATAGACTACTCCAATAGGTAGAGGTGCACTGGGGGTCAGATCAATTGGATGCTTGACTTGGTGGTGCATCGGTACCCTGATGGGTGAGGAGAATATGTATCTATAATCTTCCGTGATCCCATCCACTTGCTTCTACTGCAAAGAGAGGCTCTGTGTAGAGGCCATGGATGTGGCTCTGATCTTCTGTTTACTGTGAGCACAGATAAAAAAGAAGGCTAACTTCTCGATCTGTGAAATGAACTTAATGCATTACTTATCAGAGATAAAAAAACAGTGGTAGGCAATGCTACCTTTGGCATCCTCTACAATTTTCTACCCAAAGTAATAATAACAATGCAAGGTCTAGACTCATACACAACATGACGCTTCCACAAATATGGTTTTCCTAAAATAACATCAAAAAATTCAAGGGGGGAAATATCACACAATACCTTATCTTTGAAAGGATTGATGCCATAGGGCAGATGGAAGTATTGGCTGACACAAAGATATCTTCCTTGGTGAAGCTAGCAGATGGTGTAGGGTTGCGGTTGTGGTGTCATTGATAGGCCCAACTATTTGACGACCTATGCTAATATCAAGTTCTTTTGACTATTGATATCGATAATGAAATGAAGTGGAGCCCCCTTTACCCGCATTTCTGAGTGAAAGAGGCGTTCCCCTTCCTATAGTTCTTATGGTTCTCTCGGTTGGAATTTGGTGGTAGCGACAGTGGAACTGGGTTCAACATCAATAATCCACTTCCCTCCTTCTGGATTTGATTTGGAATCAGAATCGACCTCTGACTCGGAAGCCTTTAGCTCGACCATGAGTGATTGCTTGGAGTGGCATTATTTAGTGTTTTTCCAAGGGCTCTTATGGTACTCAAACCATTTTCCCATGTCCTTGTTCGCCTTCTCATTGCCCTTCTTTTGTTATAGCTTGGAATGGTTGTCTTCAGAGTGGATATCTTTTCTCCATCCCTTGTTGTGTGGGTTGGGGCTGATTTTTCCCTGCTTTGGCTATGAGAAGTTTGCATATCCAAACTCTCACCTCTTCTTCTTAAATTTCTGCTCGATCTTGACAGCGTATCTATAAGTCGTACCCAATGAGGCGATGTCCTAAAAATCCATTTCTACTTGAATGTATCTATGAAAAAAACCACGGTATTTGAGAACCAAATGTCGCTTAGAGTCTTTGATACCCAATTTGGTGCATAGGGTATGGATGATATTGGTGAAATCTGGTACTGTTGGGTCCCTTTCTTGATGCAGGGTGGTCCATCTGGTGTACTGGTCTTCATAGCTTCCAATAGGGTAGTAGTGTTCTTTAATGGAATCCTGAAAGGAATGCCATGTAGGGGAAACCACAAATATTGCACATTCCTCTATGGACCTTTTCTAAGAGTAAGTGTCCCACCAGTCCTTAACATGGTGGATGACCTTAAGGAGTGAAAAAGTAATATTTTCCCTATCGGAAAAATTGTGGACTAGAAAATACCTTTTGAGTATATTCAACCATTTATCTACAATATCTGCATCTATCAATCCTTCCAATAATGGAATATCAAAATTTACCTATACCTTGAAGGGGGTTGCATGGTCGCTTGATGAAGATTCTTCTCTTGTAGGAAGCCACCGAAGGATCTGCACAAAGTTTTCCATCATTTCGATCCTTTGTCGTGCAAGGGCTTCCTCGAGAAAATTTTTAAAAGGATATCCTACTCCATCATATTTCTTTTCATCTACCATGGTTTTTTTCTGGGTTTGGCACGAATGATATTGCAACAGATCGATTGGGTTGAGTCCCAACTTCTTGTACCCAGATCTTGTCATGGACATGCACAAAGAAAAAAAATGAAGAGCAAAACCTTCTCATATCACTGATCCAGATTTAGGAGTGGAATGAACTGACTAACAGATTGAATACAATAAACACAAAGATATGAAGAAAAACACAGATATCCAGTGAACAATATTTTCTATTAAATAAATGAAATAGGATGAAACTGTAAAAGTGCGAAACTGAAACACTTGCTCGAATTGTGGTAGCTATTTATGAGAAGATATGTGGCTGCTACGTGCATTTCTCTGAGAAAAATTATTACAATGAGGATCCATAGGCCTTTTTGATATTACTCATGAATGCCAAAACCCTAGACATCCAAAAACCTAACCCTAGGAGATGAAACACCAAAAGTTATGTGGGCCCTTATGGGTAAGTTGTTACCTCAACTTCCTGGGGTCATAAATTTTGCATACGACCTTAGTTTTAGGTGTGTGATATCCCATTGGAAAGGTCTTTTAGAGAACTACACATTATGTCATCAAAATCTAAGTCTGTCTATAGTTTGACTGTGGCGAGCCAAAAAAAAACTGTTTAGGGCCCCAAAACGGCCCTGGAAGTACAACAAGATGTGATGACACAAAAACATACAATATAATCCAGTTGGATTACGTGGGAGGCCACCAATATCCACCTAGAATATGTTCGGATTCAAACAACCGTGAAAGTGTAGAACCCACAATTAGAAAGAAGTACATAAGAACGTGATGAACTAAAACTGTCAAGAGGATCCAGTTGGAATAGGTGGGTGGCCACCAATATACACCTGGATCAGTTGCCCAGATGTCACTAAGGAGCATAGGCATGTACCAGAGAGCTTGTAACTTTCACATTTTAGAATAAACAAGACCATGAATGATGCCAAAATAATCTTAGTTTTCCCGTTTGGGTTTCCAGTGTAAAAATATGAGTCTATGTGTGATGGATGTCGTGGTTTATGTTTTCTTAGAAATGGTTAATGCATGCACTGTAATTTAATGATCGTCTATGTATATTCTATAGATGAGGAATTCATGTTTTTATTGTATGATCTTGTTTTATATTGATCTGGTTCTTAGTGGGTTAATACACTAGAATAATGACTCTTTAATTATAGTCGTGCAGTGAATTCCAAGGTTAGAAATCGACGACCCTCCTTCCATATTAGTTTATTTTCATTCGAGGATTTCTAATTTTTTTTTAAGTTGTTGTGCTCATAACCGACCTCATCGGGAATTTTCCTCCGTCGTCCGATGCCAAATCTAATTCTAAGATGTTTTTAATTTTTGGGTATATTAAAATCGACTCCCCTAGATTTTGATGCACCGTGGGTTATCCAAATCCATTCCAAAAAACATTATGACATAACTACTGAGTAAATTCACCCTCAAACATTCCTTCCAGCTGCTGGTCATTAAAAAGTCGACATGGTTTCCATTTTGGTGGAATTTCCTTCCCCATTCGACTGGTATAAATATATTGGTCAACTCGACTTAGAAGAAATCCGACTTGGGAAAATTTCGACTTCAGTAATTTCAACTTGAGTAATTCCAACTTGAGTAATTCTGACTTTGGAAAATTTTACTTTCCTCGACTCGACCAACTTTCCTCAACTCGAACTAACTTGCTTTGACTTGCATTTTTCCCGACTTGTCTTAACTTATTATTTCTTCCCGAATCGACTTGAATCATTATTTCTTTTCTACTCAAATTAGACTTGATTGGTCAAGAATTTTTCCGACATATACACAACCAGATGTATAACTATTTTAACATAGAATTTCATGTTAGTGAGACAGATAGGCTAAAAAAATCCTGTTTATGGATCAGATGGTATCCGGTCGTATAACCAAATACATTAAGTGAGACTTGTATGGTAAGTACCCGAAATGGTTACAAAATAAAGGGATAAAAATTATTGTCAGGGCTAGAGAGAAGTAGAGCATAAAAAATGTCGAGGGAACATTATGAAGATGAAGAAGATCCCAGGGATAGATTGGATCATTTTGAGAAGAGTATAGATACATTGAAATCAACGGTGTCAGAGCTATTTGCAACAAATTTCAAGGGAACACCATCAACAAATGATGGGAATGAAGGCCCTAAGAAGGAAGAAAATAAGCCAAAGACAAAAAGTAAGACTGAGCCAGAAATGGGAGAGTGCAGCTACAACAAGAAACATGTAACTTTTTATGTAGAGTCTAAGGTGGACATAGAGCCTTATGATGGAGAAGTGGATGCTATTAGGTTGAACCATTGGATGCAACAGATGGAAGTGTACTTCAACGTGTTTGAAGTAACTGGAAAGCAAAATATTATTTTTGATCGGTTGAAACTAGAAGACCATGCTTTGACATGGTCGAAGAGTGATGCAGTAAGCATAGAAATAAGAAATGAGCTGCCAGTGATTGATTGGGAAGTGTTTAAGAACATGATCAAATATCAATTTTATCCAATAGGATACGAGGAACACCAAAAAATAGTATGGAATTACTTTAGGTAGAGATAAGGACAATTAGTGCAGGAGTCCACGACATAGTTCAAGAAGAGAGAAATTCAGATGGGAGTCTCTCTCAAAATTTTAGACATGTTGGTAAAGTATTGGGGGCATTATTTCCTCAGATTCGTAGGCATTTTATGTTATTCATACCAAATACAATTGATGAGGCCAACATTCAAGCACAATACCTTGAGGGAGATAAGCGAAAACAACAAACAAATCCTCACAAGAAAGTAGAACCACAAGAGTAGCAGAGAGAGAAGAAAAACAAAGAAGTGGAATGAGAAGAAGGTGGTGGAAAAAAAACAAGAAGGAACAACTCCCATCCAACAATGTAAAGGATGTGATCGAAAGGTACACACAGAGGAAAATTAGTGGAAATTGAACCTTGAGAAGGGCCCCAAATATTTTCATAAAAAAGAAGAAGAAAGCATTAATATCAGTGGATGTTGAGGAACAAGTGAATAGAACATCATAACCAGAAGGGAAGATTCATTTCACTAATATTCAGAAAGAGGTGGCATTAGTTGGTTGCAATCACAAGGAGGAGAAGGCAATGCTTGAACTTTTTTGCCTTAAAATTCACATGAATCAAAGAAAGGTGGATTGTTTGTTCTATCCAGGTTCACAATTCAATTTGATATTTTCACAATTGGTTGAGAAGCTCAAACCAGAGACTCAATATCATCCACATCCATACCCCCTGGGCTGGGTAAGGAAATATGTGGAATTGAAAGTGAGAAAGCAATGGAAATTTAAGTTTTCCATCAATCCTAATTTTGTTGATGAAGTAGTTGCAGATGTGGTTCCTCTAGACATAGGTGGAGTCATCTTGGGAAGTTCATACTTGTACATGAGGGATTCCATTTTCAGAAGGAGAGAAAACCAGTACAAGATAGTTAAGGATGGAAAATATTATGCCATAAATGCACACAAGGATAAAGCTAAGCTCTCTTTGATCAATTCTCATCAGGAAAGAAGAATCATGGGAAATACAAATAAGTGTTTCTTTCTATTCCTAAGAGAAGGAAAGCAACACGGAGAAGGTAAAAAGTTGGAGATGAAGGAATCCTTGGAAGGATGTAGTGGAAAGAAATGTCAACAATTACAACGACTGATTGAATTCTACAGGGAAGTGTTTCAAGAACCTTAGGGACTACGACCCAAGAGAGAGGTTGAACACGAGATTCAGTTGTTTCTGGAATCACGACTGCCTAACATTGGGTCAACTCCTATAAGATAAATTCTTCACTAAGTTGTACCTCAAATCATGTTACCACCAAGTGAGGATCAAATCCAAAGACGTATGGAAGAAATTTCATTGGGGTAAGACACAAGAAAGAGAATTTGAATATTTGAAGAAAAAAATCAACGATGCTCCAGTGTTAGCCATGCCAAATTTGCAGTGACCGTTTGAGCTGGAGACTGATCCTAGTGGATATGCATTAGGAGAAATACTCATGCAGGGAGGAAGGCATGTGTGTTACCATTCATAGTTGTTTCATGGAGCAGTGCTTGAATATCCCACATATGATAAATAGCTCTTTGCAATTGTACAAGCAATGACGAAGTGGAAGCATTACTTATCAGGGAAAGAGACTATCATACACACAGATCATCGACCTATTCAGTATCTACAGAGTCAGAGAAAGATGCAACAAGTGATACATTACAAGTGGTTAGTTTTCTTGCATTAATTTCATTTTTTGAGTAAGTACAAGAAATGACTCATGAATAGACTAGCAAACATGCTCTCTTGACCACCACTAAAGAACATTGCAACAATTGGAATGATAATTCAGATTGAACCCTTCATTCATCAACTTTTGAGTGGATATTGCAAGGGAGATGAATATTTTGGGGAAGTATACAATCAACTAAAGGAAAGGATAGTTGTTATCATGTAAGCAAATGAATAACACATCCAATATGGGATATTGTACAAGATGGGAAAATTATGCATACCTAGGGACTGAAGAGTGCAGTTGATGAGAGAAGCACACACTTTTACAGTTGATGAGCATGTTTGCATGAAAAAGACAATGGGAAATTTGCAGTGATATGTGTATTTTCCAAAGATACAGGAGTAGATGTAAAAGTTTGTAAGAGCTTGTGTTCTTTGCAGCATTAGTAAGCCAAGCAACCAGAAACTTGGTTTGTACATGGAATTTCCAATACCAAACAGACCATGGGATATAATCTCAATGGATTTTGTTGGATGTTTACCCATGACTCGTAGATGCCATGAATACTTATTCATTGTGGTGGACCATTTCATAAAAATGTGCCTGCACGTTCTTTGTAAGAAGACAATCTCGGGACAAGAAGTAGCTGAACTATTCTTCATCCATGTTTGGGTACATTTTGGACTTCCAACCTCCATCATATCTGATAGGGACAACAAGTTCTTGGGAAAATTTTGGACAACACTTTGGGAGAGAATGGATACCAAGTTGAAGTACTCCACCACCTTTCATCCTCAGACTGATGGACGAACTGAGGCTGTAAACAAGATGTTGGTGCAACTGTTGAGAGGATACAACAACAAACATCCAAAGACGTGGGATGAGCATAAAATCTACATTCAACAATATTACAATAAAGCACTTCATTCTTCCACCAATAAGTCCCCTTTCAAGACTTTTTTTGGTTATTTACCTACTTCACCAATGGACATCACTTATGGATAATAGTAGGAAGAAGCAAAATTACAAGGAGAATAATAGAAGGCAAGAACATTTGTGGACAAGATCAGGAAGATACATATAAGGGTTCAGGAGTAGCTCGAGAAGAGAAAATAGTTGTACAAAGCTAAGCATAATTAACACAAGGAGGATCATAAGTTCCGTGTTGGAGACAAGGTGTGTCTCTACCTCAGTAGGGAACGACTGGAAGGAACAAAGAAGAAACTCAAGCCCCTTAGATATGGACCATTTGAGATCATTGAGAAAGTGAATGAGAACGCCTTTAGACTAAAAATTCCTCCTTATATGTAGATCAAATCAGTGGTGAATGTGGAATACTTGAATTTGTTTGAACCCTCCATGTTGGATGAGGAGGAATAACACCAGGTTCTTCCCAATGTGGAAGAATTTGCACCTCATGGTCTTGAGGAGTTGAAGGAAGACACATTTCTGCAACATAGGGAGAAACCGACTCATAGAGGACAACAATCAATGTGGAAAATTGGTGTCAAGGGACAGACTGCAAGGAAAGAAAAGTTGTATGAGAGGAACCAAGTTGAAGCAAGTTCCCTCATCTATCCTTGGCATATTTTGGGGACCAAAAGCCTCCCATTGGGGAGGTGTGATCTGAATCGGATCCAACAAGAACAATTGGCTATTGACATAGGACTCAAAGATGAATAAAAAAAGAATTGTTAAGGATATGGGAGATGAAGGAGATTGACTTGTTGATGTGAAGGGCCCCATGCCACCATCAATTATTTCCAATTTCGTATGTAAAGTTGGGTAGTATATGATTGTATGAAAAGGAATGAAGAGACGATCATAATACCTTTCCCACATGGGATAAAAGACAAATAAATAAAGAAACAGAGGAGAGACAAACTCAAGGGAAGCTGAAGCATTGGGGACACATTACCTTCTAGTGACCTTCCAGTTATCCTCTCAATCGACTCAACATTCTATATAATGTATCCCCACAATGAGAAAGGGGTTCGTTGGATATGAATGATGTAGAGAGGCCACACATATGTCACTGATGAGCATAGACATGTACCAAAGAGCTTGTAAATTTCCCATTGATAAATGAATAAGAGCCTGGCTGAAGCCAAAAAATGTTGGTTATCCCGTTTTGGTTCACAAGGTAAAAATCAAGTCTTTGTGTGATGAATGTCATGGTTTATGTTTTCTTATGAATGGTTAATGCATGCATTGTAATTTAATGGTCATTTTTTGTATATTCTAGATATGAGGAATTCATGTTGTTATTGTATGAGCTTGTTTTATATTAATATGGTTCTCGGTGGGTTAATACACTAGAATAACGATTCTTTAATTAGAACCATGCAATGAATTATGAGATTGGAAATCGATGACCCTCCTTCCAGAGCAGTTTCTTTTCATTTGGGGATTTCTAATTTTTTTTTCATTCATTGTTCTCATAACCGAAACCATTGAGCGTTTTCCTCTCTCATCAGATGCAAAATTGACTTCTAAGACGTATTTAATTGTTGAGGATATTAAAATCGATTCCCCTACGTTTTGATGAACTGTGGGTTACCCATATTCATTCCAAAATATTTTATGACATAATTGGTGAGTAAATTCTCCCTTAGACATTCTTTCTAGTTGTTGGTCATTAAAAAGTTGACTTGGTTTCCCTTTTGGTCAAATTTCCTTCCCCATTAGACCGGTAGACATCTCTTGTTCGACTCGACTTAGAAGAAATCTGAATTGGGAAAAATTTTACTTGAGTAATTTTGACTTGATTAATTACGACTTGGGAAAATTTGACTTGCCTCGACTTGAGTTGACTTGCCTTGAATCGAGTTGAATTGCCTTGACTCGACCTGACTTGCCTCGACTCAACGCAACTTTCTTTGAATTGAATCGACTCGACTTGACTCATTATTTCTTCTCAAATCGAATTGACTCATTATTTATTTCCTACTCGACTTGGGACTTGATTGGTTGAGAATTTTTTTGGCATCCACACAACTAGAGTTATAACTATTTTAACAGAGAATTCCATGTTTGTGAGATAGATAGGCTATAAGCCTCTCATTTACAGATTGATATATGCAATGTTCAACTTTTCTTTTCACAAACCTGAAACTAAGGATGTATATGTCGAGATTTTGGTACCACATCCTTGGTGATTTCTTTAGAGCATAAAGGGATATTTTCTGTTTTCACACCAAATATTTATTTCCCTTTACTACAAATCCTTTAGGATATTTCATGTATATTTATTTTTCTAGGTTCCCATGTAGGAACATTGTCTTTACATCCATTTTTTCTATTTCTAGATCAAATGTTGTAGCCATAGACATTAGTACTCTAATAGAGGTTAATTTTGCATCCTTTCCCTACCAGTCGAGCTTTGAGTTTCTCAACTTGACCTGCTGTGTTCATCTTCTTCTTGAATATCCATTTTATACTGACAAGATTTCTTCCACTAGGTAATTTGACTAATTCCCATGTCTCACTCTTATGCAAGGATTCCATCTTTTTTACCATGGTGTCCTTCCATAGTTTTCCCTCTACTGATTCGACTACCTCCATAACTGACTTGGGATCATCGTTGGTGGAAGTTAACACAAATGCGGAACATAAGTTAGGTCAACTATACCTTTCGACTGGTTTTATTACTCGTTCTGACCTCCTTACAATTGGGGTTGGTTGTTCCAAATCTTCTCCTGATTCAATCGACTCATTTGAATCATCTTCTTCGTTCCTCAATTCAAACCACACCTTATTTGGATTATTCTCTGTTTGAATAATTTCTTTAGGCTTCGACTTACTTTTGAATTTTATGAAGACCACATCTCAACTATACACTATTTTTCTTGATGCAAGATCCCATAGCTTATATCCTTTCATTCCTTGTTTGTATCCAATGAAAATACACTTGAGTGCCTTGTTATTTAGCTTGCTCCTCGTTTCCTTGGGAACATGTAAAAATGCATCAAAACCAAATACTTTGAGATGTGAAACCAAAGGCTTCCTAGCAGACCATGCCTCATCTATAGTTGTGTCCATTAACACTGATGAAGGAGACATATTCAATAGATATTTTGTAGTGTTGAATGCATACACCCAAAATTCTCGTGTGAGCCTAACACCACTGAGCATTCTCCTTGCCTTGTCCATCAATGTTTTGTTCATTCTCCCAGCAACTCCATTTATTTATGGGGTATATGGTGTGGTATTTTGGCATGCTATTCTAGATTTATTGCAGAATTGATCAAATTCCTTTCCATAGAATTCACCACCATTGTCAGTTCTCAACACCTTAATATTCTTATCTGTCTAGTTTTCTACAAGAGATTTAAACTCTTTGAATTTCTTGAAAACCTATACTTTATCCCTTAGGAAATATATCCATGTATTCCTAGAGAAATCATCTATGAAGGAGACATAATATAGGGATTCACCAAGTGAAGGCACTGAAACAGGGCCAAACACATTACTATGAACCAATTCTAGAATCCCCTTTGCCCTTGTATCTCTAGATGAGAACCTCACCAGACTTTGTTTTCCATATATGCAATGTTCACAAAAATTGACTTCTAAATTACATCCAGGTAAATCTTTGACCATACCTTTGTTATGCATAACTCGAATTCCTTTTCTCCAATATGTCCCATCCTCTCGTGCCATAGCATGGTTGGGTCAAATTTACAATGACCTGTCAAGTCGATTTGGATCGACTTAGCTCGATTCAAGTTGATTCAAATTTGATTCCACTTCAGTAATAACAATGTCGTTGCATCCATTCGATTTGACACTCCCTAATAAATCGTATAGGGTTCCAATCTAAACTCCTTTCATTAAGATCATCACACCTCTTACCATCTTTCACATGTCCTTTTGAAATAGAGTGTGCACCCCTACAACACTCATATTGCTTACATATATCAAGTTTATTTCCAAACCCAAAATGTGTATCACACCTGGAAGGGTTCTACCCCTCCCATCATGTAGTATCAATCGAAATCTTCCTCGCTCGACAATTTTGGTTGTCGATTCGTCCCCCAAGAACAAATCTCCTCCATATTGTTCATATTCACATAACCATTCTCTATGTGGTGCCATATGATAGGATTCTTCTGAGTTGATCAACCAAACATCTTGATCTAACTGTGTACTAGTCAACTCCAGGTACACATTTCCTCCCTTACCTAGAGTCATCTTTCTCTCATTCAACTGCTTCTCGTCAGATCCTGTACTGACTTCCATTTCCTTCGACTTGAAATCCCTTTTGTAATACCCAACTTTACCACATTTCCAACATATTCTCGTCGACTGAACAAGATATTTATATCTACCCTTCGACTTAGAATTTCTACCGGATAATTTTCCTTTATCTCTGTCAATCGATTGACCTCTCACAACTAATGCATCTTTAATCAATCCTTCCATGTTCTTCCTTCTCATTTTCTATGAAAATTGATATTTAACCATGTATTCTATCACTAATGTGGTTGAATTTCTTCCTATAGCCATGACCAATCTATCTTAGGAGTATGGAAAAAAGCATAATAGGATAACACATTTCTCCTCCTTAGTGATTTTAATATCCACAAAATATAATTGGATTAAAATGATATTCAATGAATTTAAATGACCAGTCACCAAACTTCCCTCACTCATCCTCACAAGATATAGTTTCTTTCTAAGAAACAACTTATTTACTGGGGATTTCGACTGGTACAAGCTCCCCAACTTGTCCCACAGTTTCTTGGCTGAATATTCACCCGAGACATTTAACAGTACCGAATCTGCAAGACAAATTCGAATCATACTCCTTTCCCTGTTCTCGAGTTTCTCCCATTCTTCCGTCGACATACTTATTAGAATGGTACCTAGATATAATTATTCCCATTGTTCTCGATCTACAAGGAGATCCTAAATTTTAATCTTCCAAAGCTCAAAATTATTTCCATTGAATTTTTTTATTTGTATTCTCGAGCTACTTGCCATCCTTTAACACAATCTTTAAATATTTTTGACTTACGAATCTTGTTGAACCTAGTGTTTAGCTTAGATACAAGGTTGTTAATCCAATCTATGATACCACATGTTAGTAAACCAAGCTATGATACCACATGTTAGGAAATGAGGAACACTTCCACACTAAATCTAGCAGAAGAGAGTAAGAAAGTTTTAAACAAGAAAGTAAATGACAAAGAAAACACACAGTACATAGATATTTTACCCTGGAAACCCGATCTGGGAAAGATAACATTCCTTGAGAGTTCTGATCTATTGTTGTCTTATTCATTCAGAATAAAAGGTTACATGCCTAAATTTCGTTCACACCTAAGAAACAATCGACATCATACCTTCTTGCTTTACACAATAAAAACCCTGTAGCCAATTCGACTTACATTTGCATGACCGAAAACCTCTAAATATTGTCTATTATATTATTTTCTTTTACAACATTACAACACACCTTATTTATAGGATTTACAGTAGGAAAAACCCTATAGAAAAGGCACCCAAAGATAATTACATATCCACATAGATCATTGGCTACAAATCCCATGAATCTCGAGATTCTGTTACAGTCGACTACCAAGTCAGATTACGAATCAACCACCAGTCGACCTTCATTCGGTATTCAGTCGGTTGCTACATGCATTACTGTCGACCTCTTATTAGTTGACCTCTTTGACTTGTTGTTGATGTTTTCAAATTCAAATTTACCTAGTTGAACCACCTTGACCTTCTACTTGTTGTTGATTCCTTCGAAGTCAACTTTATCCAGTCAAACCACCTCGACCTTCGACTTGATTTCGATTCCTTCGACTTCGAATATCAGTCGATCCACCTAGACTAGAATTTTACTAAAAATAATATAGCAACCCAATAAAGGGTGACCCAATGATGAGAGTTTATGAGCAATGTGGTCTATGGCTAGGAGGAACGTGTGAGGTCTACAACCAATGAGTGATTTACAATAAAAGATAAGTGTTCATCTTATGTGCATTATTATTTTGAGTAATGTGTATATTTATGTTAATTGTATTGTGTTGTAATTGTATATATTTATCCATAAATTATATGTGTTGTAGAACTTCATACTTGTTTCATATGCAGGGTATATTCATAAATTAATTGTATCAGAGAGGAATTTTTTTTTGTGGCATGGCCCATCTTGGGGATGGGGATGCTACAACTTTGTATTAGTTTTGAATGATCACATAATCCATCATTGCATCAAAATTCACCCACAATGGAGGCGATACATATTTATTACCATATAATTTGATATGCATATGACAAAAAAAAAGGTCACACTCATTAATTGGTTCATGATGGGATAGTTCCTTTAATATCTTAATCATCTCTTTGCTTTGAGAATGCTTCATTCTCTACAGATGAGGCCAACCATGAGAATGTGGAAGATCATATAGCCACTCCCCCAAATCACATCATTCTCATCTCCCCACATCCAACTAATTATAAAACAATGCAAGTACACATCATAGTGGAAAATAAATGAAATTAAAATGAGAACATTATATATACCAATAAAAAGTAACATAATGTAACACCCTATTTTCTCCCAAGACTGTAATTATGTAACTTTGTTTTGATTTAATATAAACACCAAATTGTTGATTGAGAGGGAACAATATTGATAAGTACTATCCATGAAACACTAGAGGAAATTGATGAGGTAGAGGGACTGATGGGATGGTTTAGTGAAATGGAGATGAGATGCATCAATGAAGAAAACATGAAGATTTCATAGAAAGATAATATATGCTTACAAACATAATGAATTCACCTACCAACAAACAAGATTGATGGAGGAGACCACGTGATCATTAAATAGAAGGTCATAGAGGTGGTTGAGTAGTAATGACTGCGGAAATTGGCCCATACAGAGAGAGATTGACCAATTGAATAACTGACGGGGGAATGTACCATAATCCGCCCCTTCATATTATGAAGGGTAGACTGCAGGAAACTACAGAGATTCCGAGGGGATGGAGAAGAATATTTGGGGAAGGAAAAATGAAATGTGCGTAGGATGAGAGAGTATGGAAAAACACAGAGGAAGAGAGGCCTTGCAAAACAAAGATGGCACCTAGGGATAGAAGAATGAAACATAAGACAAAGTAGGAAAAAGGCTCGAAGATGATCAATAGAGTACATAAGAGCAGATGTGTTGATTGAGAAAGAATAGAATATCTTTCTGGAAGAAAATAGGAAGCTTGTATGAGTTTTTGATGATCACCTTGAACATAGATGACCCATATTCTTTAACTGGAGAAATAGTGGGATAGAACTTGGTGCTTACTGGACAAAAACTGACACTGGTAAGGGGAGGTCACCGAGGGAGTGTTAATAAGAGAAGGGACTCCCTTTTGTATAGGAAATATAGTTGAGAAATGACTTGATAAACTTGTAGAGACCCAAAGCTCAGTGGGAGGTGGAAACTTTTGTTGTATAAGAGGAAGAAGGAGAGTAACCTTCCTAGATCATCACAGACTCAGAACCTTGCCAAGTCAATTTCCTTAGTGGTATCATGGCTTGGAATGGGGATGGAATGTTGTAGGAAGTGAATCTACAAAAATGCATAAGGTTGGGAGGAAATGCGTCCTCTCTCAGTTAGTTGGATTGGATTATTTCCTTATCATATAAGAGTTCATTTGTACTGAAGTTGACTATGAATGATTTATGTGAATTCTCATGAATGGAACAATTGTATGATAGCACATATGAATGTCTAAATCTAAGAGACTATTTTTGTACTTAACCTATGATTTTGAATGTTTTAAGATGAGCTATGTTGTGATGTTTACTATTGCCTGGTTAAATCGTAAAAATGAATAAATATAAACTGCTACCTGCTTGAATATTTTGTATGTTCCCTGTGTGGAGAGACTACAAATCATGCAAGGATTTAACCTTGAGTTTAAAAATTCATAATGGATGCAGAATAATTTTGAGTTCTCAAAAGTCAGAATTGAAGTCTTGCAGAACTCGAAAAAAATGGCTAAGTCCTTAGAGCAGACAATTATGATTCTGTAAACCCTGTGTTGGTCAGTGAAGAACACCTATCCTTGATCTGAAGAGTTCGTGACCATTTATTGGTGGGATTTTTAGAGTCGCTGTGTCGGAGATATCCCTTGAATGTCATGGGAAAGACTCTGAATGAGAGACTTTGAAATAAACCTTTCAGAGTGATGCCTTTAGAAGGGAATCTCATGTGCCATGAGAATAACTCCAGAGGAAAGACCCCAAAGTTGAGCCAGTGTAAAATGTATATTAGGAAGAGGGAGGGTTGAATCCCCATCCGTTGACCATTACAGGTCCCACTTAGTAAGTCAAAAGGGTGAGAGATGAATGGGAGTGTTAGTGTGAAGACACGTGTCAACAGTTGATTAGGTGACTGGATTGAGTGCGAGTCAAGTTGGATCAACATTGACTATCTTTGGAGTATGACTTTGAAGGATTCTGAGTAATCCTATGATGTATTAGGAGTGCGAGTCCAATAGAGGGAATATATCGAATATAGTTCGAGGTATGGAGAGACTGAACGATAGCCATCGATCTTCCATGAGTCCCGTCTAAATCAAGGAATGTAGTCATAATGTCATGGCTGACATGGTACGTAAAAAGGGAAACTAGAGTGAATTTAGAGCAACAAGTATCACTCACCTATTAGTGGATAAGTCAAGTTTGGTCAAACGAGGTTGGAGAACCTTAGACCCCGAATAGATCTCAACCATCTATTGGGAGATCGTGGCTTGCATCTATGACCATCCATTAGGGAGAGGGGAATATTCCTTGATACCTTGAATTCAGAGCAATGAAAATTGCTCAAGTCATTCTAGCTCTAAACAGATGTCATCGAAATTGAGTATTCTTTGATACCGTATCCTTTGGAGGTGAGTGGTGAGGGTATTGGTAGAGAGTCTGAGTGATAACACCGATAGGCCTACGCTGATCAAAATATCCCCTTGGAATCATTTACAGGTGCTACATAGGTGCAACATGGTCATCATTTCATATCGAAAGTGTGATGAGGTGTCACGTGGACGCCACATGATAGTGGTATAAAGGTTAAAAAAAAACCCCTAAGAAGTTTGGAAGGCCATAACCTTCTATATAGAGCTTAGTTTTGAGCGAAATTTCCACCATTGGGAAGCTCTTGATGAGTAGAAGACGATGGAGCTGTAAAAGAGAGGATTTGAGATAGTTAAGAAAAGAGGAAATCCTATATCCCTACCTATAAGGGTTGGGTGTGTCACACATAAAATATCACCATATGTCACTATGTGCTAATTGTATGTTGATGCATTTCAATCATACATTATGTTCATGTATACTGCACTGTTTCCTCCTAGTTTTTTGTTTTTTTGTTTCATCAGGTCTATAATTCTAATGTTGTTGTATTTTTCTTGTTGCATGGGAAACTTCATTTTTTTGGTAAGGAGGGAAGGTTTTGTAATCATTTTGTGTAACTAGAACAATTGTATGTAAGGTGTTTGGAGAAGAGAACACTATATTCATGTCACACTACATGCTCTAGCTTATCAAATAGGTATCCACCCATGTTATGAAATTCATTTGTCCCAAAATTTCAACAACCTATATTCCAATATTCCTTTAAATTACCCCAAGACGTGTCATTTGATATGCTTTCCCATGTTTTTATACCTTACTATACAAGGATAGTCTAGGAATGCTAATAAAATAAATGTTGGTAAGATTCATAACCTACTGATATAATGGTATCCAAATGCCTGGAAAGAAAAACTATTATAGTTATTTCTATGTGTTGAAAAATCATTTATTTTTCAAAATCCTTAAGTGCTTGGAAAATATATATCCAAAAATATTAGCAAATGAGGTGTTGTAGGCTCTCAAAGATAAACATTATTGGCACGCCTTATGGGTATGATTGCATTCCTTATTACTTGTCTAAATTATACGCATACAAAGTAAGCTCAAAGAAACACCCAACCAAAACAAAGAAAACAATGAGGGTGAAATTCATAGCCATGGAAACCCTTTCTTATACCCATGACCTCAAATAAACCAAAAAAGATACATATATACTTGCATGAAGTTCCATGGTCCATATTCTAAAGTAAAATTTGATATCATGGAAATATAATACACACATGTCTTGATTTTAGGCCTTTAGTTTGCATAAATGCAGAAGTGATGGTTGTCCAAGGGAATGGATCAAAACCAAGAAATGTTAGGGCTAAGAAAGAAATGATATCATGCCCAAACATGATTGTAACTTGAGGAATTAGTAGAGTGAATACTTAACAACAACTAGGCTAGGTTAAACAACAATTACAATAACATAAATCACATGAAAAGTAGGACGAGGAGAGTTGGTTTAAAAATTCATGGAAACCCCAATGAAAATTATGAAAGACAACCATGGCCAAAGAATTGAAGGAGTATGGGAGGAAAAATGTAGATATCCAAGTGACTATGCATTAAATGAGCTCTCTATTACACCAAAACTAAAAAAATATACCACCTTTTCTCCCTCCATCTATAGATAAAAATCAACATCAATGAATTATTATGGACTCACCAATTTAGGTGGCATTTGGGTTCCCTATGTTGGAGTTACTTCACACACACCTAGGATTTATTTTTCCTAAGGTTATT
>SNQJ01S0004727.1:145945-174941 GCA_010110895.2 Picea sitchensis | reverse complement strand
AGAAGAGCGCTCCCCTTCAGTTGAAAGACCGCCATGCGGACCTTCATGTTGGAGGTATAATCGCGAAGTGCGAAGCACATCGCCATATTCTCCAACCATGCCTCGGCGGCTGCATATCTAAGATATATAAGATATATCAACCTTCTTATATCTTGTTTTAACAATATCAATTGTCTAAATTTATTTTTTAATAAAACAATATTCACAGCATGAATGACACGATGAATGGCACCACTAGTCTTGCATATACTACATTGAACTATTCAAAGTAGATGACCCTACTCTGAGTATTTTTTTTTAATACAAAAAATCTTAGTGTTAGTTGTTAGATGTTTGTTCGATGTTAGTGCAATTCCATGTCTAGTTTTTTATGTTTTCTCAAAGTATCAAACATTGAAGGTTTAGCATTTACATTGGCTAGATGTTGATTATTGTACATGTAAGACTTCTTAAATGATTTTGAAAATATGGAATTTCACATTGCGTGTACACGTGAAATGTTTATTTGATGTCAAAATAGTGTCAAGTAAACAACACATAATGGAAATGAAATGAAAAACTTTGATGTGGTTAAAGTCAGTTTTTTGACGTGTAGTTGACGATTTAAACATCAATATAATGTCAAACAGGTGTCAGTTAACCAAATAATAATGACATGAAATGAAATTTTTTAATGTGACCATGGTTAGTTATTCAATGTGCAATGGACATTCCAAACATCAAATATGTGACACTATAATATTGACATCAATTTGATATTTGTTCAACATTTTAAATGTTGATTTCACACCAAATTTTAATCCTTAATGTAGTAGTGAGTTAGATTGAACTAGAAATCAATTAAATCCTTTAAAACACAAATCTAATAATATGAATCAAATCAACTCATACAAAAAAATTAATGCACTTTAATATAAGGTAAAGTAATGAAACAAATTTACTTAATCCAATTGTGTTGATTGGTATTTTTTTTCCTTGAAAAAAATCTAAAAAAAGGTACAATCCATAGGTGCTTTAACATTCCTTAGTGAAAAAAAAAATGATTGTTTGAAACTATAACTATAGTGGATACCAGCCATAAATACATCTAGTTTGTCGAAACATAAAGAGTACAAAAATTTATTGGCAAATCCAAAATACATTTAAAAAAAACAGTAATAGGATTGAGTATAGAGTTCAAGAATTTACATGTCTAGATAGTTGTCTTTCCTGTGGGAGATCTTCTCACCATCAAAGAACTCTTCCAATAACATATGGTTTTAAAATAGAAGAACGGATTCCTTAGAAAAGGAGTCAATAGTTGTATTATGATCCCTATAAATGTTCCTATAGCTAAGATGATGAAAATGAGAAGAAATAGTTTTTAAATTCTTTCCAAGAGCCATAAAATCCATATTTTCTAAAGGCGTGACAACATTCATGCAATCAATTATTAATTTGGAGTCACCCCAAAATTGTAGGTGAATCACATCATGACTCATTGCACACTTAAGAAGTACACAAGGAGCCTTAAACTCACCTTGATTGTTTGTTCCTGGATCCATGTTTTCTTTTCCTATGACAAAAAGAGAATTTGAGAGATAGAGGATGAACACTAGGAAAAAAAATTAGATTTTCCATTAATAGGCTTCGTCAAAGTATCCCCATGCCATATTCTTATTAATATCCATAGCTCCTATAACTTGAGTCTTTCCCATAGGTTGGGCTCACTTATAACTTGACAACATGGCCAACGATTGTTGAGAAACTTTAAAATGAGGAAAAAACTTATCTTCAAAAATACTCGCATTTTGGGCCAACTGTATTCCCTAGGAAACTAGGATTAGAAGAAGATGGAACAAATTCAAAGATGAACTTATGAAGAGTCCACACAAAATTTCATTCACTAATTCGTTTTCCCAAAGATGGGCGAGTCCCAAATTTTGCTCGATCTGAGGCCAAACTTGGTGAGTAAACTCACAAGACAAAAATAAGTGAGAATTCGACTCCTCTACACACTTGCACACATAACATAAACCTAGACCTTGTTTACCCTTACATTGCAATGTGTCACATGTCAAAACCTAGCCTTTAAGAACAAGCCACGAAAACAAAATATTTTTGGAGGCCCCTTAATTTTCCATATTTTCTCATACCATCACTGATTTTCAAAGACACTCACATTTAGGATGGATTGATATCCAAGATTGGCTATATAACACCCCCCAATCTTATTATAATCTCAAACTAATTTGTCATATGCATCCACTAAATGACCATTGGCCCTCGTCAAATTAGAAATAAAGTGTTGGAATAATGTTTCATTTGTTATATTCTAAATTAATTATTGTTAGTTGTTATATCTCAAAGGTTTTGGTTGAGAGATTTGTAGAAATATTGTTGAGTAATTTTAGGAGAAGATTGTTTTGAGTGTTAGCTCATGAATATGTATAAATATTTCTCTTGTTAATGAAACAATTTTAGTTGGTGTGTGACTACATAATCTTTGTTGCTCCATTAATTGTTGGTTGTATCTATTCATTTGGTATCAGAGCCAGCTTAGAGATTGTCCATCTTAGTCGTGAGTTGATACACTCAGTTCATAGAGATCACCTTGAACTTTGGCGCATGGTGTACGAGAACGTATGGATTTTTCATTGGGTAAGGAAAATTTTACAATTTTTTAATAGTATTATTTCATCATCATTGGGATTGAGTTGTGAGTCATGTATTTTGGAAAAAAATCGTTGTTATATATTGGCACGAGCTAATTAAATTGCTACTGTCTCCGAGACTATTCTTTCTTTTCTCTTTGTTCTTGTTTGAACTCTTAGACCCTACGATGGGTGTTGGATCCCATGGTATCTCCCATTCTACAATAAAATATTGAATATCAGCTTCAAATTGAACATATACGTCCTCATCATCACGCGATCGCTGAAATTCTCTTCGATCACAAGCTAGATCGATATCGAAGCTGTCTGGAGCCAGGAAACACATGTGTAGCTGGATGACTATGTAATTCTATGTGTGAGTCTATGTTTGATAATTTCGTAATTTGAACATATATCAATAAAATTCACAGGGAAGTGCATCTACTACAAGAGACAAAGGAAGAAGTCCAATTTAGTTTAGAGGAAGAAGCAGATAACTTTATCATGGAAGAGGAAGAGGAAGATATGGATCTGTAGAAAGATAAGGACCATAGTGTTATTATTGAAACAAATTTGGTCACCTTGAGAAAGATTGTTATGCAAAATTATGTGATATGTAACATAAAACTTTCCAATACAATTGTTGAATAAAACAAAAATGATAAGTTATTCATATTAAGTTTGATGACACATAATGAAAAAAGTGAAGGTTGGTATAATGATTTTGGATGTTCAACTCATATGACATCCCATGAGGAGTTGTTTACTAGAATAAATGACAATTGTTCTGGTAAAGCTATATTTGATGATGATAGAGTTTCTAAAGTTAAAGGGAAAGGATCAATTGTAATTCCAACATTGCATGGAAAAAAATAGTTTATTGGTGACACATTGTTGACACCATGATTGAAGAAGAACCTACTTTCTATGGGAAAAATGGAGCAAAACTACAAGTTAGTGTTTGATAATAAACAATGCTTAATCATTGAAATAATTGACAACGCCATCAATGCGTCAATGAAGGATGGCGACATGTAAACATAATTAGCACAACAAAGTAGCACATCAACGATATTTGATTCATCAATCATAAACCAACATTAACATGGTGCATGAGAATTCATTATCATAAACATCTTAGACCATACAAAAACCATAGCGCAAGGAAAGTGTCAGTTATAAATGAGGAAAAAATCCCAAACGCACAATGCCATTATCCATAAAAAATTCCATCTCGCGCAAAAGACTAATATCTAAAACCGTACAAACATTAAAATTCAGTGTGCATAGGGAGTTTAACCCTTGACTAGTCATACTTCCCATCATTGAATTGTGCACGAGCATTCTATACAATGAATCCAACATTTAAACTTCGATGAATCAGGGTGCAAGAGACTTCAGTTATTTCACAAGGCGCAAGAGAAACCAATAAGAGTCAATCATACTTAATAATATAAAAGACAAATTAGTAACCCACTTTCTAAATAATCTTGTCATTAAAAGAATAATTGAGTAAGGGAATAAGACCCAGGGTCTTATAAAATCCAAGAAAACATAAGTGGACTCTATTACTGGCAGAGACCTAAATGTGACCATCCTTAGAATCTTTCCTAGTTAAAATCATTTGTGTTAGGCTTCATAGCTCATTACTTCTAGTTACTATAATAAGGGTAAGCCTTACGTAGCCCCTAATTAATATGAATTAACACCATCATATGCTAGCAATAATCTATAATAAATTGGAGTAATTCCTTCATAATGTATAACATAGGTAGATAACCTCATCGGGGTCATATCTAGTTGTCCACTAGAGAGAGTTTTCCTAACCAACCTATTGTAACCTAGGTCTGCACCCTTGCCTATCCTCTCCCATTTCCCTATGCCTTCATCGAGTTTTTCCTCTTCTGGTTGATAAAGTTGGTTTCCCATCTGTTCAATGACCTGGTTTTCCTTATTGGATTGTTTGAATGATTCTTTGTGCTGAATTATTTTTGTTTTCCTTGAAAGATAATTGCATGTCTGGTTTGAGTTTGAAATACTTGTCATCATGTTTTACACTAATTGAACATGCAACAGGCCCACCAAGCCTTTCTTGTGCGCATGAGACATCCAAGTCTGCCATTCCCTTGTATGCACAGTAATAAACCATGAGAAAAATGCATCATTCATAGCAGTCCATTTCGGGCTTGAAATACAAGCAAACAAATGGGTTTAATTTTCAGTTGTTAGATCGAGCAAAGATTAAGTCATGAAAGTCAGATATCATTGGAGAGAGATCGACAGAGGGGAGGCAATGCAAGGATCAGGAAGGGAAATTAAAGAGTGAGCGAGTTGAGTCCCCACAATCACTCGTGGATGTTGATATTCAAGCAAGGGACACGTGTAAGGAAATCTCGTACTCCGGAAGAAACAAACAGAAGATGAGTGAGTAAAGGACTCCCGAAGTCATGAAGTAATTATGGACCGTTGATCTCAAATCAACAAGAGTCATTGATCTTTGCAATAGGTAAGAAAGGAATATCACCTGAAGACTCGAAGTCTGGAAGTAATTGTGGATCGTTGATTTCAAATCAACAAGAGTAGTTGATCTTTATAGAAGTGAAAGAAAACTCCTGAAGCTCGAAATCTTGAAGTGAATCTCGACCGTCCATAAATGAGGACACGCAGCGCCGAATCTCTCACTTCAAAGAATTAGCACTCTAGAAGGTTTGCAGAGAGAAGCACTAGAAAAATAATTACCCGAAATCTCGAAGTGAATCTCGACCGTCCAAAACAAGAGGACACATGGAGGCAGATATCACACTTCAAAAATACGGAACTTCGGAGGATTGCACGAGGAAGAAGAAGAAAACCTCTGAATACCAAACTCTCAAAGTGAATCTCGGTCGTCCAAAACAAGAGGACACGTGGAGGAAGATCTCACACTTCGAAAATACAACACTTCGGAGGATTTCACGAGTAAGCAGAAGAAAAGTCTTGAAGCCCGAACTCCCGAAGTGAATCTCAGCCATCCAAAACAAAAAGACACGTGGAGGTAGATCTCTCACTTCGGAGTTATGACACTCCAAAGGATTGTAAGAACTATGCATTGAAAAGGCTCAAAGCTCGAACTCCCGAATTAATTATGGATCATTGATCTCAAATCAACAACACCCATTGATCTTTGCAACAGGTAAGAAAGGAATATCACTCAAAGAGACGAAGTATCAAAGTCCCAAAGTGATGAGAGACTACCATGTCAACCGGACCCATACCACTTTAGGAGATTTCCAAGAACAACATTCATAAAATCCCGAAGCTCGAAGTCTCGGAGACACATGGCGCTCATTCGCCTGAGACACATGACACTCATATGTCAGGACACATGGCAGAAAGATAGAACTTTAGCAGGGGCGCTAAAGTAGTAGGGTCACTCGGATCATAGATTGCGATAAGATCGATGACCACATTTCATTGTGGGGACGGAAAATGTCCGAACGTTAACATCCTTGAGCGGTCCCACAACTTAAACCATGGTATAGCATATGAGGTATGTGGAAGTTGGTGGTGGATTGCGAGGGTTAGAGCGGCGTGGATCCAAACCACCCTCGACAACTTCCGCAATCACGTGCTTATATGACGTCAGGTCACCACGTCACTCGAGTTGTCTTCAGTGGCCTCCAACAGCGTGTGTGCATGCTATGATCAGTGCAAAACTTAGCTCTGTCACTTCAAATCGGTTTCTACCACAGTCTCAGTTCATTTGAGCGCTCGCATCAGTCTACTTTCATCGCTAGTATCAGTTTTCAATTATTAAGTTCAAGACTCTATTAAGTTTAAAGCATAATAAGTGGTCTTCTATGTGTGATAAGAACCACTTTTTTTTATTAAGTCAAGTGTGAAGTATACATTGTAGTACTCCAACAATGTTTTAGTCAAGTTAATTAGTCGTTCTACAATTGTTAATGTAGAGTTTAGTCTCAGTCCAAGATGGATGAGAGCCTCTGCAACTCTGATAAATATTCAATTTATGTGTATTTTGGGTTAGGTTTTTGTGAAAGGATAGCAATACATCAGACTGGTTGGACCCATTCTATTCATGGATTAAATCTCTCTACCTAGTGAATATACTCTTGATGACAGTGTTTCGTTCAAATATTCATGTGTTTTTATCTTATCTTGAATGCAGTTCTGATTTGTGCAAAGTACATCTCATTTCCTTCAGCTATTGTATAACTTGTGTTTATTGATATGCAACATGTGAAAAATGCTAATGCTTGGTGAAGATTTTTTTTTATTGCAACCCGTGGGATAAATTGCGTTTTTGATACATGTTTAATGTCTTGAAATGATATTTTAAGTATTAAAATTCTTGCAACAGATTATTCATTGAGTAATTTGTTGTTTCCCTTTGTTTTTATTATTTCACTTGTCTGTCATTTATGTGCTACCAGCCAAGGAGGACCCTCGTCCATATCATTTTTCCAACCCCAACCATGCTCTTGTCTTGGTAGAACCAACCCTCTAACTGACCAACAAAAAATTAAAAATCAACCATTCTAAACTTGAGGTGGCCTAGCTTTGCCCTTTAGTAATCAGGTGCAGACCTTAGGACCAACATATTCGAGAGTCATTACGAGGGATCAGAGTAAGGAGATATCTTTCCCTGGGAGAACGATAATGATCAGATATGATATTTGATGGTGAACAAAGACCAAACACTTTTAGACTACAAATCATTCACCTGATGACTCCATGGTTAACGAATCCGGTGGCGACTCCACAGTTTTAAGAAGTCATATTTTCAGATGGAAGCCATCTTGACTCGAAGGTTTGATCCTTTTAATTTTTTTGTTGTTTCTGGTTTTCCAAATATTGTTCCTATGATAGATGAATGGGGTGATTACTTTCCCATATTTAGAGAAAATAAAGATGATAACCCTGTAGATCATTTTCTTGATTTCCATGAAGTCGTGCATCAGTTGGGTATACATAACGAGGATGTTTTGATGAATATGTTCATGCACTCATTAGAGGGAGATTCTCATGAGTGGTATCGATCATTTCCCTCTGCTAGCATTTCCTCCCTGGAAGAGTTCCATGTTGCATTCAATGATCATTGTAAAAGGTTTTCTCTAACTGATTTACTTTGTGAAAACTGTTGTGAAGAATTTCAATCTTATATTCAACTGTCCATTACTAGTTCTTCTAGAAGTATAGATGAAGGGGACAATAACACTGAGGAAGAGAAAAAATATTCATTATCAGTTGTATCTTCTTCCAATTCTGTTATAGAACATGACGAATTTCAAAATTCTTTTAAAACTGAAAATGATGATGAGAAGGCAATAAATGTTGATGTTAAATCCTTAGTTAGTTTGGATTTCTAGTAGAATTTTTTTCAGCTTTGTGTTCTTGATGAAACTAACGATGGTCATGACTATGATCGCTTTTTTGCTCAATTTTTTCATTAATATTTAGCACATGTTTGTGATATATTTGAAGTTGAACAAACTCCATTTATTAGTTATGAAGAGGAGATACCAAATCCACATTTCAAATATTCTTTTATAGTATATATGGATCTACATTCCCCAAAAATCGTTGAGCAACAAGAAATCTATAAGTATGAAAGTGACCTTCTAGAACAAGAATGAAAAAAAAAACAGTCATGTAGAAGACATACTCTCTCAGTTCGAACAACCAGAGGAGAAGTATCCAGAGTGTTTTGTTGCCCTTAATGGCTGTGAAGTGTTTGATCTTAATGAGTTGTTTCAAGGAGAACATGAAGAGTATAATCTTATCAATAATGCAGATCTCATACAACAACAACTTTGTGTTATCAACCAGTTGGTGGATTTCCACAAGTTTCAAGATCCAATAAATAGTTGGATGGATTCTTGTTTTTACAAAACCCCAAAGGTTGTAAGTTTTAGCATGATCATCATTTGCAACCATAAGTACAAGATGTTTGCTAACTTTTTGTCACATTTGTTATACCCTATTTGGATTATTTTAAACAGTGACATGCACAAAGTCATAGTTCTCAGTCAAATGGTTTCTTGGTTTCATTGGAAATGGAATTACACATGATTGAGTTGGATTTCAACTGAATAGAGTAGGTAGTACGAGAATAAGATCATAGTTCGAGCATTTAACTTTAAATTTTTAGTTCGCAGATTGTTTTTCAGTGTGTTGATTTTCAGTTTCAAGTTTCAATAAAGACTCCATATCCCAACAAAGGCACTGGGGTTAGCTTCAGCGTTAATTTTTAGAGATGCATGGCTGGTAGAAAAAACATAGGTAAGAAAAGGGAGGTGGGGGGCAAGTTATTAAATTAAAAGGCACTGATCTATTGTTCTTAGAACCTCACAGGGAAGTGTTATCCCAAGTTGGAACCTATGTTGTAACCTAGGACACCCTTTCCTCTCCTCTTTTATTTCCCTATGCCTTCATAAATTTTTTCCTCTTCTGGTTGATAAAGTCGATGTACCATCTGTTCAATGACCTGGTTTTCCTTATTGGATTGTTTGAATGATTCTTTGCACCAAATTATTTCTATTTTCCTTGAAAGACAATTGCATGTCTGGTTTGAGTTTGAAATACTTGTCATCATGTTTTCCACTAATTTAACATGCAACAGGCCCACCAAGCCTTTCCTGTGCGTATGAGACATCCAAGTCTGCCATTCCCTTGTATGCACAGTAAGAAACCATGAGCAAGATGCATCATTCAGACAATTCCATTTCGGGCTTTAAATACAAGCAAACAAACAAGTTCAATTTTCAGCCGTCAAATCAAGCAAATATTAAGTTGTGACAGTCAGATCTCATTGGAGAGAGATCGACGGTGGGGAGGAATTGTGGGGATTGGGAAGAGAAATTAAAGAGTGAGCGAGTTGATTCCACACAATCACTCATGGTCGTTGATCTTCAAGCAAGGGACATGTGTTAGGCGATCTCGTACTCCGAGAGGAAACAAGAAGAAGTTGAGTGAGTAAAGGACTTCCGAAGCCCCAAAGTAATTGTGGACCGTTGATCTCAAATCAACAAGAGCCTTTGATATTTGCAGTAGGTAAGAAATGAATATCACCCAAAGTCCCGAAGTAATTGTGGATCGTTGATCTCAAATCAACAAGAGTCGTTGATCTTTGCAGCAACAAAAGAAAAATCTTGAAGCCCGAACTCCTGAAGTGAATCTCGATCGTCCATCAATGAGGACATGCAGCGCCAGATCTCTCACTTCAGAGGCTTAGCACTCTAGAAGGTTTACGGAGCGAAGCACTAGATAAATAATTACCCGAAATCCTGAAGTGAATTTCGGTCGTCCAAAACAAGAGGACACGTGGAGGCAGATCTCACACTTCAGAGGATTGTGTGAGCAATCAGAAGAAAACTCTTGAAGCCCAAACTCCCGAAGTGAATCTCGACTGTCCAAAACAAGAGGACACGTGGAGGCAGATCTCACACTTCAGAAATACAACTCTTCGTAGGATTGCGCGAGAAAGAAGAAGAAAACTCCCGAAGTGAATCTCAGTCGTCCAAAACAAGAGGAAACATGGAGGAGGATCTCTCACTTCGGAGATACTACACTCCGAAGGATTGTAAGAACTATGCATTGAAAAGGCCCGAAGCCCGAACTCCCGAAGTAATTTTGGACCGTTGATCTCAAATCAACAAGAACCATTGATCTTCGCAACATGTAAGAAAGGAATATCACCCGAAGAGCCGAAGTCTCGAAGTCCAGAAGTGACGAGAGACTGCCTCGTCAACTGGGCCCGTACTACTTCGGGAGATTTCCAATCATAACATTCATAAAATTCTAAATCCTGAAGTCCCAAAGACACATGGCACTCATATGTCAAAACACATGGTAGACAAATAGAAAATTAATAGGGCGCTAAAGTAGCAGGGTCACCCGAATCACAGATTGCGACAAGATCGGTGACCACACTTCATTGCGGGGATGGAAAATTCTTGAACATTAGCATCCTTGAGCAGTCCCGCAATTGAAACCATGGTATAGCTTATGAGGTGTGTGGTAGTTGGTGGTGGATTGCGGGGGTCAGAGCGGTGTGGATCCAAACCACCCTCGACAACTTCCGTAATCACGTGCTTATATGACGTCAGGTCACCAT
Organism: Picea sitchensis; assembly: GCA_010110895.2. Lineage (NCBI taxonomy): Eukaryota > Viridiplantae > Streptophyta > Pinopsida > Pinales > Pinaceae > Picea > Picea sitchensis. The sequence continues at coordinate 164,192 of SNQJ01S0004727.1, read as the reverse complement.
GTCACTCTGTGAGATTTTTATGCTGCACATCCAGTTGTCTTCAGTGGCCTCCAACAACATGCATGCACGCCATGATCAGTGAAAAACTCAGCTCTGTCACTTCAAATCAATTTCTTCCACAGTCTCAGTTCATTCCAGCGTTCGCATACGTCAAGTTTCATCGCTAGTATCAGTTTTCAATTATTCAGTTCAAGACTCTGTTAAGTTTAAAGTATAATAAGTGGTCTTCTATGTGTGATAAGAACCCCTCTTTTTTATTAATTCAAGTGTGAAGTATACATTGCTATACTCCAATAGTGTTTTATTCAAGTTAATTAGTCGTTCTACAATTGTTAATTTAGATTCAAGTCTCAGTCCCATATGGACGAGAGCCTTTGCAACTCTGATAAATATGCAGTTTTTGTATATTTTGGGTTGGGGTTTTGGGAAAGGATAGAAATACATCATACTGGTTGAACTCATTCTATGCATGGATTAAATCTCTCTACCTGGTGAATATACTCTTGATGACAATGTTTCGTTCAAATATTCATGTGTTTTTATCTTATCTTGAATGTAGTTTTGATTTGTGCAAAGTACATCTCATTTCCTTCAGCTATTGAATAAATTGTCTTTATTGATATGCAACCTGTGAAAACAACTAATGCTTGGTGAAGATTTTTTGTTATTGCAACCTGTGGGAGAAATTGCGTTTTTGATACATTTTTAATGTCTTGAAATGATATTTTAAGTATTAAACTTCTTGCAATGGATTATTCATTGAGTAATTTGTTGTTTCCCTTTGTTTTCATTATTTCACTTGTTTGTCATTTGTGTGTCACCAACAAAGGAGGACCCTCATCCATATGATTTGTCCAACCCCAACCATGCTCTTGTATTGGTATAACCAATCCTCTAACTGACCAACAAAAAATTAAAAATCAACCATTCTAAACTTGAGGTGGCCTAGCTTTTCCCTTTAACAGTGAGGTGCAGACCTTAGGACCAACACAACCCTTACTTTTAAATGTACCAGTGTGAATAACTCCCTCCTTATTATGGATCATATCCCATGCCAACTTTTTAATTTTCTAAAAACTCTTAAGTTCAGTGAACAAAGGTAATAATTTACATCCAAGTGTCATTAATTCCAAAATCTTGCATATCTTGCCACTATAGGTTAAATTAGGGACTTTGTATTTCTAGTTGTATGCCTTGAGTTTTTTTAAAAAGGGGTTTGAAGAGTAATCCAAGTGGAGGATAAGGATCTCTTAAGGCTCTAACGTAGGATACTGAGTTTTAGTGTCAACTGTGAGTCAGTGGGTGATAGTTTGTAACCTGGCATTACAAAAAAATTAATGAAAAGGAGAGGTATCAGCTCAGCTAAGGTGTTAGTAACAGAAGGCGATTGGGAATGGTCTGAAGATGCTGCACGACTAACTACGATACCTCCTCGAGTTGTGCACACCCCATTTTTAACATGCAGGTGGTCTAGAAAAAGAAATGGTAACTATCGCTGGGTGGAAACATGTTAAAGTTGGTGCTAACCCAATAGTTTTTTCTTAAGAGTGATGGGGCGTTTAAATGACAGGCAGCGGAAGGGTAAGGCGAAAATCGAGCAGAGCACTCATGGTGAAAAAGTTGTAAGACATAGTGAGAACACATGAAATCATACTTTTTGCGTAAACAAACAAATACCAAGCCGCTCCTCTCTCACATGCAAAACAACACGGGAGTCAGGCCATGTAAGAACAAATTAAGGAAAAAAAAATGCCAATCCTCTTCACACCCAGGGAAAATGTGATTTTAAAGGCGATGAAGGACATGTTTTTTTAAAACAAAACGTTGGCCTCTCCACACACAGGAAAACGCAAGGCAACTCAACAAATTTTTATAGGAAAGTAAACCAAAACGTCAGGTTGCCGGGAAATAAAAGACGTGTTGAGTGAGGTGACCCCTTATTCGTTGATGGGAAACCTTCAGCACGCATGCGCGACCCAATCTCACACGCAGGGAGGCTCACTCTCGTTTTGACTTTCTGTGTAGATAAAAAAAATACAAAGTGAAGCTATCCATCTTACACATAGGGGAGGCACAACTACAATTGACTTGCTGTGTAAAACAAGACAAAAATGCAACAATCAAAGTTTAACACAAAGGGAAGCTCCACTCTATGTTCTAATTGGCTAAGAAAAAACAGAAAGAAATGAAATCATCAACCAGTCTATTCTCAACAAGCAGCCTCATTCCTATTTTTCTCGCAGTGAAAATAAAAGGGGGAAAGACGAAGACTCCATGCAAATCAACCTCAAAATGCATTCAATTCCCAAATTCATCTTGGAGTGTAAATAAAGAAAAGAGGCGCAGACTCCAAGAAATCCATCCTCAACACGCAATCAATTCAATTCCTAATTTCATCTTGCAGTATAAATAAAGAAAAAAAAGAGGCGCAGACTCCAAGAAATCCATCCTCAACACGCAATCAATTCAATTCCTAATTTCATCTTGCAGTATAAATAAAGAAAAGAGGCAAAGACTCCAAGCAATCCATCCTCAACACACAATCAATTCATAATTTCATCATTCAGTATAAATAGAGAAAAGAGGCGAAGACTCCACACAATACTCTGAAGGAACTACATGAGGCACAAAGATATAAATTATTTTTACAAGATAGGCGAGAAAGAGGCAAACACTCAAGCGCCAAGAGTAAGAAAACCAAGAAGCAACGTTAAGAAGGAAAACAAATCCGAGGCGTAAGATAAAAAATTTCCAAGGTGCAAGAAAAGGTTAACCAAGGCATGGAGATAGAAAGTAAACCAATCTATCAAGATTAATCCCAGATAACCAGATCAAGCGATCTTGCCAACCATACCCTATTTTCAATGATTTCAACAACACATGAATTCTATATACAAATTATAACTAAATAACCACTACAAACTTAAAAGCGTACCGGAACCGAAGGCAAAGGATCCCAAGTGGTTTTCTCACGCTTGCGCTTCGTCTAGCTCCTACTTGATCCTCCTCACTCCTGCTTGCTAACCGTTGAGACCTCACTGGTACCTCCCAACCAACGTTAGGGGTACTCTTCTTCCGCTTGAGCCCCCTGAGCCACAAAGGGGCCACGCACACAAACCAGATAAATCTATCTCCCAATTAGTCTCGCAAGGTCGCACTACCACTCTCTTTCCAAGTTCGGTATCTCTACTCCCACAAGAAAAATCAGTCAAGAGTAAAATCCGGCAGGATAACCTTACACATACCAGAAATTATCCATTCCCCTCCTCTCCATTTATTTTATAGAGTTCTTTTAGTGGCTAGTTTCCAAAATGCACATTTAATTCTTCTTATTAAAATTTTATTAGGAATATTCTCTCCCATACACTTGTCACCCAATCCCTTAGTTGCACCAAAAATTCATTTAATTAATTAAATTAATTTGCCAATTTTCCTCACCCACTTGAAAGTATTCCTAAAAATGATCCTTGATGTCCCTTTATTCCCTCACATTCCCTTAATGACTGACGTCGTTCTTAAAGCTTAGTTGAGTTCAAATTTGGAAATTTCTCTCTAGATTCCCTTCTATGTTCCACATTCCTTTTGTATTTAAGTTTCCCCTTTTTGGTCTAAGTTCTTTGCACATAGCAACAATTAATTTTTTTTTGGATAAATTGTTTCTCCTTTAATTTTTAACTTGATTTTTCTTCATCCCCTCCTTTATTAATTGATTAATTAGTTTTATTCCTTATACCCCCAATTAGACCTATGCTCTAATTTCAATTAGGGTTAGCCAATTTGTTTTAAGGGAAATTTCATAATTATTAATCTATACTTATACAACATTTATTTTAAGGTTGACCAAGTCAAAATGAGATATTGTTTTCTAGGTACGTAGGTTCATTGACTCACTAGTGTTAAAACCACAATGTTCCCTTCAAGACGTACTACGTGCTCAAAGGGTTCCACTCACCTTTATTCATGTTTCATTTATGCGACATTCCCTTCAAGACGCACTACGTGCTCCAAGGGTGCCACTCGCCTTTTTCATGTTTCATTTATGCGACACTCCCTTCAAGACGCACTATGTGCTTCAAGGGTGCCACTTGCCTTTTGACTGATTTTGGTAGACATCAAACCCTTAGAGTCAATACTCCGTCAGGTGACCTTATGGGAGACTAAGGGCCTCTAAGGAATAAGGACCCTGCCTTATTGCGTGCCCCTTAGAATCTTCATGAGTGACTGTCTTAGTTTGCCCTCACGACATCATGGATATCTTGAACTAGGTAATTGTTAATCTACAGTTTGAGCCAAGATCGGAGTGTTAGTAGGCTGTGGCAGGGATGTTGCCACACCTCTCCCTCAATATCTCTGGTTTTCGTGCATGACCCCTTTACTCCAAATGTGATTTTGATTAGCAATTTATCGTCAACCTGAATCCATCAACGAAACATGTCAACGATCCAAAATGAACATCATAATATGCTAGTCATATTTTACATATGCAATAACAAAAATACTCAAACCATAAACAGTTCACTCCCTGACTCAATCCAGAGTCCAAGGAGGTTTATCGACATCCTAAATCAGTCCAGAGTCCTGCACACTCAGTATAAACTAGTCAATAACACATGTCGATACAAATATGATCAAATAACATATCATCATATTCACAACATCATCATAATCCATAAGCGAAACAGTCAATTATATAAGAAACCGAATCACTTGCACGCAAGTGTCCCTAAAGAATAATTCCAATCAGGTGTGCGCAAGAGTATGATGTTACATAATGAAGGTATTCCAATCATGTGTTTTTACCCCACCAAATTCACCTTTCTTCGTTAAGATATTATTTATGTTTGAAGAAAATCTCGTGGGAAATTTAATTCTTTCAATGACTTGTCTTACATCATTGTTTTTTTTCTCTTTTAATAACCATGGAAGGTTATTTCGGTCTCCATCACTATTTGATCGGATCACACTTTTCATTGCATGATTGGATTTCTGAATGTCAGTACAATTTTTTACAATTTTTTCTTTATCCTTGCTACCATCTATAATTCTCCATAAATTTTCTGTCACATTCTTGCCAATATGCATTGTCTCAAACAAAAGCTCCTCATAGTAGGGAAACCTCATGAATTGAGTGGGATAACATTTCATTCCTCGTGGAATCCCATTATTAATACCTTCACGATTGCGGTCTTAAGTTGAAGCATAAAATAAATCACAACAATAATTATCAAATATGGTAAAATAAATTCAATAATTAAAATAAAAATTCAAAACAATATTACACATACGATACATAAAGAAAATGCGTACCTTTATGATTTATGTTATATTCAACCTCCATCGGTGAGGTGTTATTCTTTGTGGTTTTAATCCAGTCTCTTCTTTCCAATGGAAAATATGTTTTTTAGTAGTACGATACCTGCGGTTCTTAGGGAGGAAGTTCCTATACCCATCAAAAACCATATTTCCTAAAAATTTTGAATCAAGATACTTCATCTTCGGACCAAAAACTAGACATGAAAACTTACCCGTCATTTAAATACCTGCAACATATGGATTAATGTTAATTATACGATGAGATTTTTTAAAAAACATGCATGTTATCTTTAAATAATTATATCGTATTAAAGTGAAACATAATGTTACATACCACAAAAATGTGTTAGTCTCGGGGCATCATGAATTGTCCATACAAGTATTCCACAAAATTGAAATTTCTCCTCCTCGATTGGATTACATATGTCACACAGAGTGATTCCTCCCCATAACATTAGGAGCTCATTGATAAAATTTCCGAGATATACATTCATATGTTTAACTTGGTACTAACCTAATTGTTTAACATTACACATAATTAATACCATGATATGTATATTATATAAGTAAAATAAATAAAATTCTGTTATCAAAATAAACAAACAAAATGTTACATTCAAAAAATTAATGTAAAACAAATACTTGGAACAATCATTTTCAATAGTATGTGCTCCCTCTTTATTGACATCCAAGGAGGAATGTTATTGTTGATAATAAAAAATAGGCCACACTAAGTAAAAAAACCAAAGCTCACGAATGGATTTACACCATCAGCTTCCAATGAAAATCTAACATTATGAGGTTCATCTTTAAATTTTGCCCATTTTTCTTCAATTTCCCTAAATGAATAACCATCTGCAAGAATTTGAAGAACACCATCTCCATTTTTTTTTAGGTGCATGGTAATCCATAAACCGTTCTATGCTTTCGCTTATAGAACAATTGTTTCAAGCGTTAGCAATTATGGGAATATGATGAAGAACCTTTAGAAGCACCCTTTTTGTTACTTGGTGAGTTCGATATCTACTATCGATGCATGTTGTCCATAATATATAATATGAAAATTAGGACAGCCATCTATAGTTTGATACTCCATTCAAACATCTTTCATAATGGCATGTGAAATCTCTATATGTGTGAGATAAAATATTTGATGATGGTAAAGAAAATTCAACTAACAATATACAACATAAAAAATAACTAGTTAATATAAAATAATATTAATCATAAATATTACATTCTTATTTTACATTGAGTAGCATTAAAAGAGAAAAAATTAACCTTTATGTATATGTGATGAAGCGATATTACATACCTTAGTATCTGTGTCATACAATTGTTAGACAAAATGATTTATAACCTTTAAGTTCACTAGTAACAATGTAGCTGAGGGAATATTTGCTCTTGAGCCTTTATAAAGTGGTTGCCCTTTTCTATCGGAGGTTCATCATAAATACCATCAACATCCCCATCCTCATCCGAATGAGTGAACAAGTCTTGGATCATTTGATGTGTACCATTATCAGGCTATGTTTTAATTTTCATTTTTCTTCCATGAGATCATTAACTTTATATTCATTATTCACTTCATGTTCCTCATCTTGTACAATATCATTTCTACTACTACTTGGTGCATTATGCATAAAGTTGAGGGAAATTTAACTTTATAATTACAAAAATCATGCAAAATTAGTGTGTATAACAAATATTAAAAACAATATAAAATTTTATAAATACAATCAATATAAAGGCAGATAATGAATATATAGCTAATTACCGTAGGATGATATTCATTCGATCCCCCGTCAATGTGCCCATATTTCCTACAATGTCTTTTAATAGTATCCTAATGAAATTCTTATGGGGCGTGCAATACAACATCTTTTGCAATGGAAATAGCATTTACCATCACCCTTTTCACCCTCTTTACTTTTCTTCCCACCTATAATATTTTGTGACATTCTTACCCACAAAAAAATAGTGATGATTATCTTATAAAATTGAGTGGTGTAATAGAATATCTATTATATTTTCCTAATGCAATTGTTATATGAAAATAAATATGTTTTTCACTTGACAAGAACACCTTATACAGCACATGAACCGTTGTCATTATAGAAAAAAATGTCGCAACATCTCTAAAATGAAACATATTTATTATTTTGCTTTGTCAAAATTCCGACTGACAGGTTAATTGAAGTCAATGTTGACTTAGTCAATAGTGGGTGATTGAAGAGAGAAATGACTAGCCCTACTATCCTTGGTAGTGAGACGAATCTAGAGATATCGTCAGTATTGAGACGAATATAGAGATGCTCGTTTATGTGGGATGAGATCTGGGGCTGGCATCGGTGTTGAATAATTGTTAAGCCCTAATATTGGCTAGTTACCCCTTAATTGGGGCGTATTGTATTAGTAATTTTATTTATTTATGTGGGATTTAGGCCATTAGTTGTAATTATACCTCCTAGTCTCCCTATATACCAAGGAGACATTTCATTTGAATCATCTTGGACTTGAACATTTAAGTGGGGTAAAGGAAGTTGCCCCCTCGAAATGATTTATTATCTGAAATTATCTCTTTTCAAGGCGTTGAGTACTTTTCGAGAGTTTTTCTATGCTATATTGATATTTGGTTCTTAACATATGGCATAAGAGCTCAAGGTCTTAGGGTTTCGGCCTTATATAAGACACCTTGGCATTTTATTTATAAATTTTTTACTAGCGTTTGAAGGAGCGGCTTGGAGGAATGTTAGTAGATGGATCAAGGTATGTTGGGTTCAAAATTCATCGCCTGAGACTATATACTTTCAGAGATACAACCTGTACAAGATAGGGTTACAGAATCATCTTGAACCGGTCATTCATGGGATTTTAGCTATAATTTTTTGTAGCGTTTCGAACCCTGAAATCTAGAATCTATTTACAGAAATTAGTAAAGGTATCTATGGTAAAATTTAAGCCTGGATCATCTTAAATTTGTATATACACCTGTGTAAGATAGGGTGTCTGACTAGTCCTATTGACTAGTCTCAGAAAGTGTTATAGGTAAAACAATCTTAACATCTTCCTAGAGTATCCAAATTAGTGGGACTAGTTTCATTGGATCGTGGGCCGATTTTGTGGTATTTTTGTCTTGCGGTTCATAATTTTATATCAATTATTTTGTTAATGGGGCATGCTATACAAGTGAGATCTCTGGGGGACAAAATGGAAACAAGTTGTGGGGGTATCGTATTCCACTTGGCACATCTTATTTTGATCGGGCATGTGGCATTCTTGAAGAAATATCCAGGAGAACTACATAAAATAAAAGTTTCATACCTAGAGGGTCAGAAACTTGGGAGATACAATAGAAGAAATATTTTTCTAGTATAACCAACTCAAAATCAAGGTTCAAAAGTGATGCTTGGCCAACATGCCACCAAAAGGGAACTTCTACACCAAATTAGCCTCAGGAAAGGAAATCCTACTTGGACTCTTGATGAAGGTGAAGAGAAATGCGTGGGGAAATAAATGAACTACAAAGAAGATGGATTCAATGGAAGCTAAGTTGGATACTAAGATGGATTCAATGGAAGCTAAATTGGATACTAAGATGGATAGTTTAAAGGGGGAGATCATGGAAATAAGGGAAAAATTTAAGTAATAGAAGACACACGAAGTGAAAATCATCCATGGAAATTCATGGCAAGGGACACCAAAGGAAGATTGAATCAAGAATGGAAACTCCAACTTTGGTTTGAAGATAATACGTTCCCTAAGATTGATATGAGGAAGTTTGATGGCAGGACCCAATCATGGATGCCAGGATGGAGCAATTCTTTGATCTCCATAATGTTACCACATACACAAAAGGTACAAATTGCTTCTTTATATTTAGAACCTAATCAATTTGTATGGTATCAGTGGATTTGTTCTCACCATGGAAATCACTGCGTCACTTGGACAATTTTCCAGACAAATGATAGCACACTATGAGGATACGAGAACAATACCTTCTTTAGCTAATTGATAAATCTCAAACAAAGGGGTTGATTACCGAGCACATTGAGAACTTCCAAAGGTGAATATAAAGGTGGCCCGATATTCAGGATATGAGCACTTTATTGATGTCTTCATAGGAACTTTAAAGGATAACATTCAACATGAAGAGGTTAGCCTTTGGGAACCCAATCATTGGAGAATGCATTTTAAGGTGGCAAGAAATGTTGAAAGTAAAATATGGCTATGGCTACTAGAAGGGACCAATCCTAACATCTATAGAGAATAATGCTCCTTCTCCTAAAACACCTCAATATGAGGTTGACACCTCAACAATTGGAAAGAAAGAAAAAGGTTTATGCTTTAATTGTGACGACAGAGTAAGAGTAAGGGACATAAGTGTGGTGAGAAGAAATTATTCTACATGGTGTGAAGGAAGAACAAGAACAAGAACCATCTCAAGATGGCAGTAGAAACAATTGAATCTAAAGAGTTGACTCCACGATGTCGTGTAATGCATTGGCTAGAATTAGCACTCCTCAAAACCCTCAAGATCTGAAGGATACATAAAAAGGTAATAGTCTTAATTGATTACATGTCGTGCCTCATGTAATTTCATTCACTATAAATTAGCCAAGATCTCAATTTCTTTGTATATCCGATACTTGAGGAAGTTTCAAGTAATGATTGCAAATGGAGGAACTATATCAATTATGAGGAAAATGCAATAAGATCAATCTTACTATGGGGGAATATGTAATGAATAGTCCAATGATTTCTATACCCATGGGTGAATTAGGATGTTGGCTAGAGGAATACAATGGTTACAATCATTAGGAACAATGGCTTTTAATTTTCAAAGAACTTTTCATGAAATTTTCATTGGAAGGGAAAAAATTGAGTTAAGAGGTATCACCCGAGCTTAGGTGAATTCTGATAAGCTCTAATGACATGACAAGTATTGGAAAAGGGGGCATCAAGGCGTTATTACACAACTATGCTCACTAGATGTTCAAACATCTAAGCCATCTATTCCTTAAGATCTCCAAAGGATCATTGATAAGCATTCCAAAGTATTTGAAGATATTCCCAAAGGTCTTCCACCCACTTTCAATCATGATCATGAAATTCACCTAATTCACCTAATTCCTGGGAGTGTTCCTCCTAACATCGGGCCATCTAGATACCCTTACACCCAGAAGAGTGAAAATTAGAGCACATGGTTGAAGAAATGTTAGAGGCATTATTAGACTTTAGCCAAAGTTCTTACTACGCACCGGTGGTAATGGTATTCCAGAAACATAACTCATGGTGTGTGTCCAGTTATAGAAACTCCAACAAGATCACTATTAAAGATAAGTTCCCATTCCGTCATTGATGAATTTTAGATGAACTACATGGAGCAATCTAACTCTCACAAAGTGGATCTCCATTGATATCATTAGATCGAGGAATGAAGGAAGAGAATATCCAAAAAACAACATTCTGGATTTATGAAGGCCATTATGAATTTGGTCATGCCTTTTAGCCTTACAAATGCACCTTCCACATTCAAGGGTTGATGAATTCCATTTCAAGCCCTTCCCTTGAAAATTTGTGTTATTATTTTTTTTTTTTGATGATTCTTAATCTATAGCAAGTCTTAGGAGGATCATGTCGCACATGTTGTTGACAAGGTCTTTACTGACTTCTCGAGAATAACAACTATATGCCAAACCATCCAAATGTTTCTTCGGTAAAGGGAGGTAGAGTATTTGGGTATATTGTATCTCATGAAGGTGTCAAGGTAGACCCTAACAACAAGATTAAAGACCATGATGGGTGATTCCCTAAACATTAAAGAATCTTAGAGTTTTGGGTTTTGATGGAGGTTACTACCACAAGTTTATTGAGGAACTATGGAAGAATAGAAACAACTTTAACGACACTAACTAAGAAGGATACATTTTCATGGACTTGAGGAAACTAAAGATTTTGAACAACTTAAAGAGGTGATGTGTAAGGCTCTGGTCTTGATACTCCATACTTCACAAAACCTTTATTGTGGAATGTGATGCCTCGGAAATGGAATTGGTGTCTAATGCAAGAAGGGAGGAACCCACGGATTTTTGAGAATTAGACCACTCAAGGGAAGGACACAAAACCACATTTATGAGAAGGAAATGATGGCAATGCACATGCATTGAAGAAGTGACATCACTGCACCTAATGGGTAGGCACTTCAAGGTTAGAAAAACAGGATCATGATAGTCTTAAATACTTCTTGGAAGAAGACTATCTTCAGAAAAGAAACAAAAATGGGTAACAAGATATTGGGTCATGATTTTTGAAATCGTCTATAAAAGAGGGAAAGAAAAAATGTTGTGGCGATGCACTCTCAAGAAAGGATGAATATGTTGAGGCATTTCTCTATGCTATCTCGATCATCAACCCGATTAGATAATAGAAGCAAGGGATGAATGAAAGAATGACAAAAAGTGTGGACTCTCATTCAAAAGGTTGTAGCAAGGATTCCAGTGCATCAGATACATTTACATGGAAAAATGATTCATTATGGTACAAATATGAAACATATTTATGTAGAACTCTGACTCAAACAAAAGGTACTATTGGAATTGTACACCTCTCCGTTAGGAGGGCACTTTCGGGATTTTTGAAAACCTACCATAGAGTCAAGAATGATTTTTTGGGATGGCCTTAAAACTAATGTTCAAAGGTTTGTGGCAGAATGTTTGGTTTGCCAACAAAATAAAGGTGGAAAGAATTAAGACCCGGGGTCTTTTAAAACCATTATCCATCCCAAAATTCAGTAGGAGGTTTCCATGGATTTCATCACGGGTTTACCAAAGTATGAAGGAAAGAGTGTCATCATGGTGATTGTTGATAGGCCCGACCAAATGCACACTTTGTGCCTCTCATCCCTTCAAAGCTAATTAGGTTGCCACGCATTCATGGAGACAATTCAAAGCTACATCTTAGCCCAAAGATTATTGTAAGAAATTGTGAGATCCATCTTCACTGGACATTTTTGAAAATAATTATTTTTCTTGTTTGGGTACTCAATTGACTCATAGCTCATCCTATCATCCTCAATCGATGGACAAACCGAGAATCTTGAACAAATTTCTGGAGGCTACCTTCATTGCTTTGTGCTGATAAACAAAACACAATGGTTCAAATGGTTAACCTTGAGGTGTGGTATAACACTTCCTTTCATCTTGCAACAAAAATGACACCATTTATGGCACTTTATGGATACCGCCTCCTTCCATCACTTCTTCTCTAAAGAAAAAATCTAAAGTTCAAGCGGTGGAATATCACAATGAGCATCAACAAGTTCTCAAATCTTAAGGAGACAACGACCATGGCACAAAATGCATGGAAACAACAAAAGATGTCAAAATGCGTGAGTGAAGTTTGAAGTAGGGAGTTAGGTGTTTTAAGATGTCCATACAAATGAATATCCTCAAGAAAGCCAAGAAGGGATAATAAATTATCACCAAATTACTATGTCATATATAAGGTTTTGTAAAAGTTTGGTACTATGGCATACAAATTGGGTTGCATCTTCCGGTACCAGTTTTCCATGTTTCATGCTTAAAGGGGTTATAGGGAATAAGATCGATTCAAACTATGTTGCGAGGAACTTGACAAGGAAAGGAAAAATCATATTGGAACATGAAGCCATCGACACAAGAGTTTACCAGTTGGGGAATAGATCCATTTGAGAGTAACTCATTAAATGGAAGCTTCTAGGCTGAAGATTCCACTTGGGAAGATAGTATTTTATACATAAGCATCGAGTTACTCAAGCGTTATTGGACAACACTTGTCTCAAAGGGAGGGCATGTTAAGCCTAATATTGGTTGAATTACCCCTTAATTGGGAGATATTATATTAGTAATGTTATTTTATTTATGTCGACTTTAGGCCATTGGTTGCTCAATTATACCTCCTAGTCTCCTATATACCAAGGGGCATTTCAATTTGAATCATCTTGGATTTGAACATTTAAGTGGGGGTAAAAAGGTTGCCCCTCGAAGAGCTTATTATCTGAAATTATCTATTTTTTCAAGGTGTTGAGTACACCTTTTTAAAGGGTTTTTTCTATGCTATATTGATATTTGGTTCTTGCTTACTAATCTATAGGTTTTGTCTCAAGTTCAACGAATTTGGTGGGATTGAAAAATTGAAAAATTGAAATAGTTATCTTGTATTTTTCAACAGTATGGTCAATTTTGTTCATATCATCGGAAATAGTTCATCAGATTTTTTTCAATATGTAGTAGTGCATCAAAACCTAAATGAGATTCAATATGTTCAATTCTTGTGGTAGTTGTCACATCTTCAGTCTCATGACAAATTTCTTTATAATTATCCATAGTTTCCTCCTCCACTTCTTGCTATGGAAAATATAGAATAGGACAATGAGAACTTGAAATAACCATCATTGTGACCCGAATTGTCTCATTATCAATGGAAAATACTTCATCCATGTTATCTACAGAAAAATATGAACTGAAATTTACTACACAAGAGGTTTCTTTATCATCACTAAGAAAAAATGGGGGAATGGAATGGTGGGAGGATACATGTATGCTTCTTATGAAAATGCATGTCCTCACTGATTTATATCCTCCAGAATGAAGAAAGGTCCAAATGTATTTTGTTCAAAGAAATCATTAGTATCCTCAACATATTCATAGAATAGGACAATGAGAACTTGAAATAACCATCATTGTGACCCGAATTGTCTCATTATCAATGGAAAATACTTCATCCATGTTATCTACAGAAAAATATGAACTGAAATTTACTACACAAGAGGTTTCTTTATCATCACTAAGAAAAAAAGGGGAAATGGAATGGTGGGAGGATACATATGCTTCTTATGAAAATGCATGTCCTCTCTGATTTATATCCTCCAGAGTGAAGAAAGGTCCAAATGTATTTTGTTCAAAGAAATCATTACTATCCTCAACATATTCATGTCAATCGAAATCAACATGTAAAGTAACATTAAGGCATGATTTAGATTCTTTATCCACTAGCTAATCTTTTTTATTAGAAATAGAAATCAAAAGTAGAAGTGAATCATTGATAGAGGGAATATCATCCAAACAAAATCTATAGAGAAGACACATAAATATTAAATAAAAGTCTTCTAAAAATCCATCTTTTTTCTTCCTAAACTCTAACATTTCTTCACACAATCCATCATAATTATATTTCTCAAAAGCATGCAAAAATTCACACATAAATTGTTTCCATGTGTGAATAGAGGCGGTCAACAAAGTTTCACACTGACTTTTAACTCGAACTACAAAAGTAAAAGTGAGAAATCTACCTATAACACCTTCATGAGTAATATTATAAGGGAAACACACATGCCATAACTAAATAATGTGTTTAGATGCAAATGTTTCACCCTCCCCTTCAAATTTAATTTTTGAGAAGAGATTAATTAACTTTATAGGAGGGTTATGAGGTAGAGAACTAGAAATACATCTCCATAAATACATTTTAGAAGGATCCAATAATAAATAGAAAGAATTATCAATAATGAATCCATAGGATCATATTTTCACCTGGCCCTCCTTCTAGCGCCATTTCTGTTTGACGAGTCCAAATGGTTTGTTAAGCAGGTAAGGGAAAATGCCTGATGGAAGGTCCCAATTAGAATCACTCTTGTTTTTGGTTGGAAAATTTCAACCAATATATGGATCTGGTTGCCACTAAGAATTAAAATAAAAAGGGGAAGTCAATAAATTATCCCCTAGATAATTTTTACTAATATAAATCTAATATACTTTAAAAAAAGTGTGAATTATCTAGTTTGAATGTTCCTGTTTCATGACATTATAACTTTACAGAGTGTTATGCCTACCAGAGTAGCCAGATAGGGGTGATAGAGAGTTCATGAGATATTTAGGGGTTTTATTGGGCTCGACTTGCATCGTTCAACATTAGGATCCATTCCGCACAACTTGGTTTTGGTTTTGTTGCATTCCGACGATTTCTGTAATTTTGAGTTATTATGGGTCATATCTTAATTAATTTCACTAAGAAGGTCATAATGGGAATATTACCTGGAGAAACCTCTTAGTGTAATATCTCATCGGAATCGGTAAGAAAATAACTATAGGATAAGATGATGAGAAGTGACTATGAGTGGCCGGAAAAGCCATAAGGATGGATAAATCACTTTTTAGAGGTAAAATGATTAATTAATTAATTAATTAAGTGATTTAAACAAGGAATAATAAAATAAAGTAAAAGTCACTTGGATGGAAAAGGTCAAGAAAAAATTAGGGTTTCAACAGTGAATTAGGGTTTTGGAAAGATATAAGAGAAGAGTCAATGACCTAATTTATTATTATGCAGATTATGACTTGTCATTGAGGAGAGAGGCACATCTCAGGAGAGATAGTTCAGTGGATTCCAGGAGGAAGACACCATTTGGCTGATTTCATTGTTAAGAGATACACCCTAATCATTGGGAATATCATTTAGGTCTTCCATCATTCTTCAACAAAAGTTTCACAGTGTTCAACAGCAAGGGTGCATTCATCTAGCGTGAGGGCGCAGCTTCTGAGAGGGTCTTTAGTCAACTTATCCCATCCAAGGATAATTCTGATATTTCCCTCCGACCCATTTGAGAGGAGGGCAAGGCACATCTTTTTCCTGGTTCCTCATCAAATTCCGACGGAGGAATCAACTGGGACGCATTTTCCAGGCTTGGACGTGTGACACTTTTGGCAGGCACATTTGGGGTTCCAGAGCGAGCATCAAACCAGATTAAGGGAAACCTTTGCGACCTATTTCCCAGTAGACCAAGGCGGTCATTTTGAGACATATCTCGTCTGATTCCGACGGTGGAATCACTAGGATGCATTTTTCCAGAAGAAGAGGGGCGCATTCCCCCAGGGGTATCTATCTGGGGTTCAGATTCATTATCAGAGGGGTCCAACAGATACCAATACTGAGGACTAGAAAAGGTAACATCATTTGGGATAGTTTCCAGACCATTCCGATAAGTATAGCTCCCAGGGTGAACTTTCCATACTTCCAGCAGTTACCATCATAACTGCCATAGTCCCAACACATCCATTGATTCCGCAGTGCTCCCATATTCCAGATATTATATTTTAGTTGCTTATTTGTATTCTGGCTAAGATCCTTTTGTCTTTTGATCTAGCCGAGTGTTGTTATTTTATTCAGCCGCAATTGCTTATTTGTATTCTGGCTAAGATCCTTTGTCTGTTGATCTAGTAGAGTATTGTCACTTTATTCAGCCGAATTCGGCCATTTTGTAATCCACAGAGATATCATAATACAAAATTTCCAGTCCTTTGTCGTGTTTATTATTTGTATGATCATTTATATGATGTAAACCTTTGATCCTACACACACATTAGCAACGTTTCCTAGACTAGCCAAGTCAGGAACATTACATAGTCTAACTATCTCTAACCTATCCTACACATGTGTAATTCTAAAATATAGAAACAATGTGAAATGGTATTGTTGACTTCATAAATAGTTCATGTTAATCATTAATATATTAAAAAAATAAAGCTAGAGATTGAATAAAAAATAGTTGCATATTAGACCTATAACATTATCTCTATGTCTATTATCAGCCACAAATGTCAAAAAACTCAAACAATATGTACATAAATAGTTCATATGAGATATCATTCAAGAAACTATAAAATTAAATTACACATGTAGAATAGTCCCAAATGCAAATGAACACCATCCATGGTCACTAAAATTTCATTATTCTCTTTTTTCTATGGGATAATAGTATCATCAATGTTACAATGGGAAAAGGTCCTTCTTACTTTCTTCAAGGGTCTTTCTTTTATAAAACAAGGAAGACCTTTCACACTCTTTCACTTCCAACATTTACATGTCTTTAACTTATTTATTTTGTCTTATTATCTAATTCAAATTTCCCATACATTTTCCTTAATGAATATATGGAAATTATGAACAAAATTTATTAAGACTCTTAAGTCATCGAATTCTCCTTGTAGGAAGTTTGTGAGTCATTGTTATTGAAATATCTTCGACTTTGCTAAGTTGCATCCTCTTCTTTCCTCTAATTTTATGATATTTTCATCGATCAATCTGGTGAAAACGATTTTTCCATCATCTTCCTTACTACTCCATTTTAAAAATGAACCCTCTCACGCCTAATTTGGTCATCTGGAACCCGAGATATGGCTTGCTGAGAAATTCACAATTCTTCTTTTATGCAAATGTGTGCCTCTCCTTTTCTTGAATTTCTTGGGTATTTATGTTTCTAATATGGCTCAAATTCTTACTCAAAACATTTCTTCTCCTCGTTATATTTGTAATGAGCCCTCTCTTGGCTGATTTGGCCTCTTGAAACATAAGTTATGGTTGTCTGAAGTTGACACTCAATAGTCGTTGATTTGAACACATGATTAATCCAAGCCATTGATATCGTAAGACATAAATACTTATCCCACATTCATGGTGGGACTTGAATCCGGGGGGTTTATATTGTTTTCCTAACCCTTACTATTTTGTTTGTGGAGTTAAGTTAGGAATGGAACCCTGATGGCCTTGATCGGGATCCAATTATTTTGGGAAAGTCAAGTCATGGTGAGCAGATCTTATGTAGATAAACCAAAAATGATAACCCGAGAAATATGACAGTAAATTCTCTCGGTAACGGACGGTAAAATATCAGGACGACTCAAGTATGTGGTCCCCGAACATAAAATATAATAAAATAATGTAATGTTGTCTGAGGTGTTTAATAAGATGGAGTGTTTGGGATGAATGATGAGAATGACTTAAGGTGAAACCTGATGGGTGAAAAATCGATAGGTGGAGTCTGAAAATATTCGGGGGGGAAATAAATTAATAAATAAATAAAAATAAACAAAAACAAACAAAAATTAATTAATTAATT
>SNQJ01S0004727.1:74734-140586 GCA_010110895.2 Picea sitchensis | reverse complement strand
CTAATGTTATGGGGAGGAATCACTCTGTGTGACATATGTAATCCAATCGAGGAGGAGAAATTTCAATTTTGTGGAATACTTGTATGGACAATTCATGATGCCCCGAGACTAACACATTTTTGTGGTATGTAACATTATGTTTCACTTTAATACGATATAATTATTTAAAGATAACATGCATGTTTTTTAAAAAATCTCATCGTATAATTAACATTAATCCATATGTTGCAGGTATTTAAATGACGGGTAAGTTTTCATGTCTAGTTTTTGGTCCGAAGATGAAGTATCTTGATTCAAAATTTTTAGGAAATATGGTTTTTGATGGGTATAGGAACTTCCTCCCTAAGAACCGCAGGTATCGTACTACTAAAAAACATATTTTCCATTGGAAAGAAGAGACTGGATTAAAACCACAAAGAATAACACCTCACCGATGGAGGTTGAATATAACATAAATCATAAAGGTACGCATTTTCTTTATGTATCGTATGTGTAATATTGTTTTGAATTTTTATTTTAATTATTGAATTTATTTTACCATATTTGATAATTATTGTTGTGATTTATTTTATGCTTCAACTTAAGACCGCAATCGTGAAGGTATTAATAATGGGATTCCACGAGGAATGAAATGTTATCCCACTCAATTCATGAGGTTTCCCTACTATGAGGAGCTTTTGTTTGAGACAATGCATATTGGCAAGAATGTGACAGAAAATTTATGGAGAATTATAGATGGTAGCAAGGATAAAGAAAAAATTGTAAAAAATTGTACTGACATTCAGAAATCCAATCATGCAATGAAAAGTGTGATCCGATCAAATAGTGATGGAGACCGAAATAACCTTCCATGGTTATTAAAAGAGAAAAAAAACAATGATGTAAGACAAGTCATTGAAAGAATTAAATTTCCCACGAGATTTTCTTCAAACATAAATAATATCTTAACGAAGAAAGGTGAATTTGGTGGGGTAAAAACACATGATTGGAATACCTTCATTATGTAACATCATACTCTTGCGCACACCTGATTGGAATTATTCTTTAGGGACACTTGCGTGCAAGTGATTCAGTTTCTTATATAATTGATTGTTTCGCTTATGGATTATGATGATGTTGTGGATATGATGATATGTTATTTGATCATATTTGTATCGACAAGTGTTATTGACTAGTTTATACTGAGTGTGCAAGACTCTGGACTGATTTAGGATGCCGATGAACCTCCTTGGACTCTGGATTGAGTCAAGGAGTGAACTGTTTATGGTTTGAGTATTTTTGTTATTGCATATGTAAAGTATGACTGGCATATTATGATGTTCATTTTAGATCGCTGACATGTTTCGTTGATGGATTCACGCTGACGATAAATTGCTAATCAAAATCACATTTGGAGTAAAGGGGTCATGCACGAAAACCAGAGATATTGAGGGAGAGGTGTGGCAGCATCCCTGCCACAGCCTACTAACACTCCCATCTTGGCTCAAACTGTAGGTTAACAATTACCTAGTTCAAGATATCCATGATGTCGTGAGGGCAGACTGAGACAATCGCTCATGAAGATTCTAAGGGGCACGCAATAAGGCAGGGTCATTATCCTTAGAGGCCCTTAGTCTCCCACAAGGTCACTTGACGGAGTATTGACTCCAAGGGTTTGACGTCTACCAAAATCAATCAAAAGGCAAGTGGCACCCTTGAAGCACGTAGTGCGTCTTGAAGGGAGTGTCGCATAAATGAAACATGAAAAAGGCGAGTGGCACCCTTGGAGCACATAGTGCGTCTTGAAGGGAATGTCGCATAAATGAAACATGAATAAAGGTGAGTGGAACCCTTTGAGCATGTAGTACGTCTTGAAGGGAACATTGTGGTTTTAACACTGGTGAGTCAATGAACCTATGTACCTAGAAAACAATATCTCATTTTGACTTGGTCAACCTTAAAATAAATGTTGTATAAGTAAAGATTAATAATTATAAAATTTCCCTTAAACACAATTTGGCTAACCCTAATTGAAATTAGAGCATAGGTCTAATTGGGGGTATAAGGAATAAAACTAATTAATCAATTAATAAAGGAGGGGATGAAGAAAAATCAAGTTAAAAATTAAAGGAGAAAGAATTTATCCAAAAAAAAATTAATTGTTACTATGTGCAAAGAACTTAGACCAAAAAGGGGAAACTTAAATACAAAAGGAATGTGGAACATAGAAGGGAATCTAGAGAGAAATTTCCAAATTTGAACTCAACTAAGCTTTAAGAACGACGTCAGTCATTAAGGGAATGTGAGGGAATAACGGGACATCAAGGAGTGTTTTTAGGAATGCTTTCAGGTGGGTGAGAAAAATTGGCAAATTAATTTAATTAATTAAATGAATTTTTGGTGCAACTAAGGGATTGGGTGACAAGTGTACGGGGGAGAATATTCCTAATAAAATTTTAATAAGAATAATTAAATGTGCATTTTGAAAACTAGTCACTAAGAGAACTCTATAAAATAAATGGAGAGGAGGGGAATGGATCATTTCTGGTATGTGTAAGGTTATCCTGCCGGATTTTACTCTTGACTGATTTTTCTTGTGGGAGTAGGGATATCCAACTTGGAAAGAGAGTGGTAGTGCGACCTTGCAAGGCGAGTTGGGAGATAGATTTATCTGGTTTGTGTGCGTGGCCCCTTTGTGGCTCAGGGGGCTCAAGCGGAAGAAGAGTACCCCTAACGTTGGTTGGGAGGTACCAGTGATGTCTCAACGGTTAGCAAGCAGGAGTGAGGAGGATCAAGTAGGAGCTAGACGGAGCGCAAGCGCGAGAAAACCACTTGGGATCCTTCGCCTTTGGTTCCGGTACGCTTTTAAATTTGTAGTGGTTATTTAGTTATAATTTGTATATAGAATTCATGTGTTGTTGAAATCATTGAATATAGGGTATGGTTGGCAAGATCGCTTGATTTGGTTATCTGGGATTAATCTTGATAGATTGGTTTACTTTCTATCTCCATGCCTTGGTTAACCTTTCTTGTGCCTTGGAAAATTTTGATCTTGTGCCTCAAATTTGTTTTCCTTCTGAACGTTGCTTCTTGGTTTTCTTACTCTTGGCGCTTGAGTGTTTGCCTCTTTCTCGCCTAGCTTGTATAACTAATTTATATCTCTGTGCCTCATGTAGTTCCTTCAGAGTATTGTGTGGAGTCTTTGCCTCTTTTCTCTATTTACACTGAAAGATGAAATTATGAATTGATTGTGTGTTGAGGATGGATTGCTTGGAGTCTTTGCCTCTTTTCTTTATTTACACTGCAAGATGAAATTAGGAATTGATTACGTGTTGAGGATGGATTTCTGGGAGTCTTCGCCTCTTTTCTTTATTTATATTGCAAGATGAATTTGGGAATTGAATGCGTTTTGAGGTTGGTTTGCATGGAGTCTTCGTCTTTCCCCCTTTTTTTTTCACCGCGAGATAAATAGGAATGAGGCTGCTTGTTTAGAATAGACTGGTTGATGATTTCATTTCTTTTTGTTTTTTCTTAGCCAATTAAAACATAGAGTGGAGCTCCTCTTTGTGTTAAACTTCGATTGTTGCATTTTTGTCTTGTTTTACACAGCAAGTCAATTGTAGTTGTGCCTCCCCTATGTGTAAGATGGATGGCTTCACTTTGTTTTTTTTTATCTACACAGAAAGTCAAAACGAGAGTGAGCCTCCCTGCATGTGAGATTGGATTGCACGTGCATGCTTAAGGTTTACCATCAACGAATAAGGGGTCACCTCACTCAACACGTCTTTTATTGCCCTGCAACCTGGCGTTTTTATTTGCTTACATAGAAAAAGTTGTTGAGTTGCCTTGTGTTTTCCTGTGTGTGGAGAGGCCAACGTTTTGTTTTACAAAAATATGTCCTTCATCTCCTTTAAAATCACATTTTCCCTGGGTGTGAAGAGGATCGACATTTTTTTTCCTTAATTTGTTCTTACACAACCTGACTCCTGTGTTGTTTTGCGTGTGAGAGAGGAGAGGCTTGGTATTTGTTTGTTTATGCAAAAAGTATGATTTCATGTGTTCTCACTATGTCTTACAACTTTTGCACCATGAGTGCTCTGCTCAATTTTCACCTTACCCTTCCGCTGCCTGTCATTTAAACGCCCCAGCACTCTTAAGCAAAAACTATTGGGTTAGCACCAACTTTAACATGTTTCCACCCAACGATAGTTACCGTTTCTTTTTCCAGACCACCTGCATGTTAAAACTGGGGTGTGCACAGCTCGAGGAGGTATCGCAGTTAGTCGTGCAGCATCTTCGGACCTTTCCCAATCGCCTTCTGTTACTGACACCTTAGCTGAGCTTATACCTCTCCTTTTCATTAATTTTTATGTTATGCCAGGTTACAGACTATCACCAACTGACTCACAGTTGACACTAAAACTTAGTATCCTACGTTACAGCCGTAAGAGATCCTTATCCTCCACTTGGACTACTCTTCAAACCCCTTTTTTAAAAAACTCAAGGCATACAACTAGAAATACAAACTCCCTAATTTAACCTATAGTGGCAAGATATGCAAGATTTTGGAATTAATGACACTTGGATGTAAATTATTACCTTTGTTTACTGAACTTAAGAGTTTTTAGAAAATTAAAAAGTCGACGTGGGATATGATCCATAATGAGGGAGTTACTCACAC
The DNA here is from genome assembly GCA_010110895.2 of Picea sitchensis. Classification (NCBI taxonomy): domain Eukaryota; kingdom Viridiplantae; phylum Streptophyta; class Pinopsida; order Pinales; family Pinaceae; genus Picea; species Picea sitchensis. Next base: position 135,926 of record SNQJ01S0004727.1, on the reverse strand, counting down.
TGTTACATTTAAAAGTCAAGGGTTGTGTTGGTCCTAAGGTTTGCACCTGATTGTTAAAGGGAAAAGCTAGGCCACCTCAAGTTTAGAATGGTTGATTTTTAATTTTTTGTTGGTCAGTTAGAGGGTTGGTTATACCAATACAAGAGCATGGTTGGGGTTGGAAAAATCATATGGATGAGGGTTCTTCTTGGCTGGTGACACACAAATGAAAAACAAATGAAATAATGAAAACAAAGGGAAACAACAAATTACTCAATGAATAATCCATTGCAAGAAGTTTAATACTTAAAATATCATTTCAAGACATTAAAAATGTATCAAAAACGCAATTGCTCCCACAGGTTGTAATAAAAACAAATCTTCACCAAACATTAGTTGTTTTCACAGGTTGCATATCAATAAAGACAATTTATACAATAGCTGAAGGAAATGAGATGTACTTTGCACAAATCAAAACTGCATTCAATATAAGATAAAAACACATGAATATTTGAACGAAACATTGTCATCAAGATTATATTCACCAGGTAGAGAGATTTAATCCATGCATAGAATGGGTTCAACTAGTCTGATGTATTTCTATCCTTTCCCAAAAACCCAACCCAAAATATATAGAAACTGCATATTCATCAGAGTTGCAGAGGCTCTCGTCCATATGAGACTAAGACTTAAATCTACATTAACAATTGTAGAACGACTAATTAAATTGAATAAAACATTGTTGGAGTATAGCAATGTATACTTCACACTTGAATTAATAAAAAAGAGGGGTTATTATCACACATAGAAGACCACTTATTATTCTTTAAACTTAACAGAGTCTTGAACTGAATAATTGAAAATTGATACTAGCGATGAAACTTGATGTATGCGAACGCTGGAATGAACTGAGACTATGGCAGAAATTGATTTGAAGTGACAGAGATGAGTTTTTCACTGATCATGGCGTGCACGCGTGCTGTTGGAGGCCACTGGAGAACACTGGATGTGCAGCATAAAAATCTCACAGAGGGACGTGGTGACTTGACGTCATATAAGCACATGATTACAGAAGTTGTCGAGGGTGGTTTGGATCCACACTGCTCTGACCCCCGCAATCCACCACCAACTGCCACATATCTCATAAGTTATACCATGGTTTCAATTGCGGGACCGCTCAAGGATGTTAACGTTCAAGAATTTTTTGTCCCTGCAATGAAGTGTGGTCGTCGATCTTGTCGCAATCTGTGATCTGGGTGACCTTGCTACTTTAGCGCCCTGTTAATTTTATATTTGTCTGCCATGTGTCCTGACATATGAGTGCCATGTGTCTCCAAGGTTTCAGGCTTCAGGATTTTATGAATGTTATGCTTGGAAATCTCCCGAAGTAGTATGGGCCCGGTTGACGAGGCAGTCTCTCATCACTTTGGGACTTCGAGACTTCATCTCTTCGGGCGATATTCCTTTCTTACATGCTACGAAGATCAACGGTTCTTGTTGATTTGAGATCAATGGTCCAAAATTACTTTGGGAGTTTGGGCTTCGGGCCTTTTCAATGCATAGTTCTTACAATCCTCTGGAGTGTCATATCTCCGAAGTGAGATATCTTCCTCCACGTTTCCTCTTGTTTTGGACAACCGAGATTCACTTCGGGAGTTTTCTTCTTCTTTCTCGTGCAATCCTACGAAGTGTTGTATTTCCTAAGTGTGAGATCTGCTTCACGTGTCCTCTTGTTTTGGACAGTCGAGATTCACTTCGGGAGTTTGGGCTTTGGGATTTTTCTTCTGCATGCTCACGTAATCCTCCGAAGTGTTGTATTTTTGAAGTGTGAGATCTGCCTCCACGTGTCCTCTTGTTTTGGACGGTCGAGATTCACTTCAATATTTCGGGTAATTTTTTATCTAGTGCTTCGCTCTGTAAACCTTCTGGAGTGCTAAGCCTCCGAAGTGAGAGATCTGGTGCTGCATGTCCTCATTGATGGACAATCAAGATTCACTTTAGGAGTTCGGGCTTCAGGATTTTTCTTCTGTTGCTGCAAACATCAACGACTCTTGTTGATTTGAGATCAACGATCCATAATTACTTCGGGACTTTGGGTGATATTCCTTTCTTACCTGCTGCAAATATCAAAGGCTCTTGTTGATTTGAGATCAATGGTCCACAATTACTTTGGGGCTTCGGGAGTCCTTACTCACTCAACTTCTTCTTGTTTCCTCCCGGAGTACGAGATCGCCTAACACGTGTCCCTTGCTTGAAGATCAACGACCATGAGTGATTGCATGGAATCAACTCGCTCACTCTTTAATTTCCCTTCCTGATCCCCGCAATTCCTCCCCACTGTCGATCTCTCTCCAATGAGATCTGACGATCGCGACTTAATATTTGCTTGATCTGACGGCTGAAAATTGAACTCGTTTGTTTGCATGTATTTAAAGCTCGAAATGGAATTGTTTGAATGATGCATCTTGCTCATGGTTTCTTACTATGCATACAAGGGAATGGTGGACCTGGATGTCTCCTGCGCACAGGAAAGGCTTGGTGGGCCTGCTGCATGTTCAATTAGTGGAAAACATGATGACAAGTATTTCAAACTCAAACCAAACATGCAATTTTCTTTCAAGGAAAATATAAATAATTTGGTGCAAAGAATCATTCAAACAATCCAATAAGGAAAACTAGGTCATTGAACAGATGGTACATCGACTTTATCAACCAGAAGAGGAAAAAATCTATGAAGTCATAGGGAAATAAAAGAGGAGAGGCAAGGGTGAAAACCTAGGTTACAACATTGGCTCCAACTTGGGATAACACTTCCCTATGAGGTGCTAATAACAACAGATCAGTGCCTTTTAATTTAATAACTTTCCCCCCACCTCCCTTTTCTTACCTATGTTTTGTCTACCATCCATGCATCTCTAAAAATTAACGTTGAAGCTAACCCCAGTGCCTTTGTTGGGATATGGAGTCTTTATTGAAACTTGAAACTGAAAATCAACACACTGAAAAACAATCTGCGAACTAAAAATTTAAAATTAAATGCTCGAACTATGATCTTATTCTCCTACTACCTACTCTATTCAGTTGAAATCCAACTCAATCATGTGTAATTCCATTTCCAATGAAACCAAGAAACCATTTGATTGAGAACCATGACTTCGTGCATGTCACTATTTAAAATAATCCAAATAGGGTATAACAAATGCAACAAAAAGTTAGCAGGCATCTGGTACTTACGGTTGCAAATGATGATCATGCTCAAACTTACAACCTTTGGGGTTTTGTAAAAACAAGAATCCATCCAACTTGTTATTGGATCTTGAAACTCTTGGAAATCCACCAACTAGTTGATAACACAAAGTTGTTTTTGTATGAGATCTTCATTATTGATAATATTATACTCTTCATGTTCTCCTTGAAACAACTCATTAAGATCAAACACTTCACAACCATTAAGGGAAACAAAACACTCTGGATATTTCTCCTCTGGTTGTTCGAACTGAGAGAGTATGTCTTCTACATGACTATTTTTTTTTCATTCTTGTTCCAAAAGGTTATTTTCATACTTATAGATTTCTTGTTGATCAACGATTTTTGGGGAATGTAGATCCATATATACTATAAAAGAATATTTGAAATGTGGATTTGGTAGCTCCTGTTCATAACTAATAAATGGAGTTTGTTCAACTTCAAATATATCACAAACAGGTGCTAAATATTAATGAAAAATTTGAGCAAAAAATCGTTCACAGTCATGACTATCGTTAGTTTCATCAAGAACACAAAGCTGAAATTTTTTTTGCTAGAAATCCAAACTAACTAAGGATTTAACATCAACATTTATTGCATTCTCATCATCATTTTCAGTTTTAAAAGAATTTTGAAAGTCGTCATGTTCTATAACAGAATTGGAAGAAGATACAACTGATAATGAATATTTTTTCTCTTCCTCAGTGTTATCATTCCCTTCATCTATACTTCTAGAAGAACTAGTAATGGATTGTTGAATATAAGATTGAAATTCTTCACAACAATTTTCACAAAGTAAATCAGCTAGAAAAAACCTTTTACAATGATCATTGAATGCAACATGGAACTGTTCTAGGGAGGAGATTCCAGCAGAGGGAAAGGATTGATACCACTCATGAGCATCTCCCTCTAATGAGTGCATGAACATATTCATCAAAACATCCTCATTATGTATACCCAACTGATGCACGACTTCATGGAAATCAAGAAAATGACCTGCAAGGTTATCATCTTTATTTTCTCTAAATATGGGAAAGTAATCACCCCATTCATCTATCATAGGAACAATATTTGGAAAACCAGGAACAACAGAAAAATTGAAAGGAGCAAACTTTTGAGCCAAGATGGCTTCCATTTGAAAATATGACTTCTTAAAACTGTGGAGTCGCCACTGGATTCGTTAACCATAGAGTCATCAAGTGAATGATATGCAATCTAAAAGTGTCTGGTATTTGTTCACCATCAAAGATCAGATCTGATCATTATCGTTCTCTCAGGGAAAGATATATCCTTACTCTGATCCCTCGCAACGACTCCAGAAGATGTTGGTCCTAAGGTTTGCACCTGATTACTAAAGGGCAAATCTAGGCCACCTCAAGTTTAGAATGGTTGATTTTTAATTTTTTGTTGGTCAGTTAGAGGGTTGGTTCTACCAAGACAAGAGCATGGTTGGGGTTGAAAAAATGATATGGATGAGGGTCCTCCTTGGATGGTGGCACAAAAATGACAGACAAGTTAAATAATAAAAAGAAAGGGAAACAACAAATTACTAAATGAATAATCCGTTGCAAGAAGTTTAATACTTAAAATATCATTTCAAGACATTAAACATGTATAAAAAACGCAATTTCTCCCACAGGTTGCAATAAAAACAAATCTTCACCAAGCATTAGTTGTTTTCACAGGTTGCATATCAATAAATACAAGTTATACAATAGCTAAAGGAAATGAGATGTACTTTGCACAAATCAGAACTGCATTCAAGATAAGATAAAAGCACATGAATTATTGAATGAAACACTGTCATCAAGAGCATATTCACCAGGTAGAGAGCTTTAATCCATGAATAGAACGGGTCCAACCAGTATGATGTATTGTTATCCTTTCCCAAAAACCTAACCCAAAATAGACATAAATTGCATATTTATCAGAGTTGCAGAGGCTCTCGTCCATCTTGGACCGAGACTAAACTCTACATTAACAATTGTAGAACGACTAATTAACTTGAATAAAACACTACTGGAGTACAACAATGTATACTTCACACTTGACTTAATAAAAAAAAGTGGTTCTTATCACACATAGAAGACCACTTATTATGCTTTAAACTTAACAGAGTCTTGAACTGAATAATTGAAAACTGATACTAGAGATGAAAGTAGACTGATGTGAGTGCTCAAATGAATTGAGAGTATGGTAGAAACAGATTCGAAGTGACAAAGCTGAGTTTTGCACTGATCATGGCATGCACGCGCGATGTTGGAGGCCACTGAAGACAACTGGATGGGCAGCGTGAAAATTTCCCGTAGTGACGTGGTGACCTGACGTCATATAAGCACGTGATTGCGGAAGTTGTCGAGGTTGGTTTAGATCCACACCGCTCTGACCCTCGCAATCCACCACCAACTTCCACATACCTCATAATCTATACCATGGTTTCAGTTGCGGGACTGCTCAAGGATGTTAACGTTCGGGCATTTTCCATCCCCGCAATGAAGTGTGGCCGTCAATCTTATCATAATGTGTGATCCGAGTGACCCTGCTACTTTAGTGCCCCTACTAAAGTTATGTGTTTCTGCCATGTGTCATGACGTATGAGTGCCATGTGTCTCAGGCAAATGAGTGCCATGTGTCTCCGAGACTTCGGGCTTTGGGAGTTTATGAATGTTGTGCTTGGAAATATCCCGAAGTAGTACGGGTCCGGTTGACGTGGCAGTCTCTCATCACTTTGGGACTTCGATACTTCAGCTCTTTGGGTGATATTCCTTTCTTACCTGTTGCGAAGATCAACGAGTGTTGTTGATTTCAGATCAATGATCCAGAATTAATTCGGGAGTTCGGGCTTTGAGCCTTTTCAATGCATAGTTCTTACAATCCTTTGGAGTGCCGTATCTCTGAAGTGAGATATCTACCTCCATGTGTCCTCTTGTTTTGGACGGCCGAGATTCACTTCGGGAGTTCAGGCTTCGAGAATTTTCTTTTGCTTGCTCGTGAAATCCTCTGAAGTGTCGTATTTTCGAAGTGTGAGATCTTCCTCCACGTGTCCTCTTTTTTTAGACGACCGAGATTCACTTCGAGAGTTCGGGATTCGGGAGTTTTCTTCTTCTTTCTCACACAATCCTCCAAAGTTCCATATTTTCGAAGTGTGAGATCTGCCTCCATGTGTCCTCTTGTTTTGGACGGTCGAGATTCACTTCGAGATTTCGGGTAATTATTTCTCTAGTGCTTCGCTCTGCAAACCTTTCAGAGTGTTAAGTCTTTGAAGTGAGAGATTCAGTGTCGCGTGTCCTCATTTATGGACGGTCGAGATTCACTTCAATATTTTGGGCTTCAGGAGTTTTCTTTCACTGCTGCAAAGATCAACTACTCTTGTTGATTTGAGATCAACGATCCATAATTACTTCTGGACTTTGGGTGATATTCCTTTCTTACCTATTGCAAAGATCAACGGCTCTTGTTGATTTGAGATCAACGTTCCACAATTACTTTGTGACTTTGGGAGTCCTTTACTCACTCATCTTCTGTTTGTTTCTTCCGGAGTATGAGATTGCCTAACACATGTCCCTTGCTTGAATATCAACATCCACGAGTGATTGCAGGGACTCAACTCGCTCACTCTTTAATTTCCCTTCCTGATCCCCGCATTGCCTCCCCACCGTCGATCTCTCTCCAATGAGATCTGACAGTCACGACTTAATCTTTGCTTGATCCGATGACTGAAAATTGAACCCATTTGTTTGCTTGTATTTCAAGACTGAAATGGATTGCTATGAATGATGCATTTTTCTCATGGTTTCTTACTGTGCATACAAGAGAATGGTGGACCTGGATGTCTCCTGCGCAAAAGAAAGGCTTGGTGGGCTAGTTTCATGTTCAATTAGTGTAAAACATGATGACAAGTATTTCAAACTCAAACCAGACATGCAATTATCTTTCAAGGAAAACAGAAATAATTCGGTGCAAAGAATCATTCAAACACTCCAATAAGGAAAACTTGGTCATTGAACAGATGGGAAATTGACTTTATCAACCAGAAGAGGAAAAACTCGATGAAGGCATAGGGAAATGAGAGAGGATAGGCAGGGGTGCAGACCTAGGTTACAACAGGTTGGTTAGGAAAACTCTCTCTAGTGGACAACTAGATATGACCCTGATGAGGTTATCTACCTATGCTATACATTATGAATCTATTACTCCAATTTATTATAGATTATTGCTAGCATATGATGGTGTTAATTCATATTAATTAGGGGCTACGTAAGGCTTACCCTTATTATAGTAACTAGAAGTAATGAGCTATGAAGCCTAACACAAATGATTTTAACTAGGCGAGATTCTAAGGATGGTCACATTTAGGTCTCTTCCAGTAATAGAGTCCACTTATGTTTTCTTGGATTTTATAAGACCCTAGGTCTTATTCCCTTACTCAGTTATGCTTGTAATCACAAGATTATTTAGAAAGTGGGTTACTAATTTGTCTTTTATGTTATTAATTATGATTGACTCTTATTGGTTTCTCTTGCATCTTGTGAAATAACTGAAGTCTCTTGCGCCCTGATTCATCAATGTTTAAATGTTGGATTCATTGTATAGAATGCTCGTGCACAGTTCAATGATGGGAAGTATGACTAGTCAAGGGTTAAACTCCCTACACTCACTAAATTTTAATGTTTGTACGGTTTTATATATTAGTCTTTTGCACAAGATGGAATTTTTGACGAATAATGGCATTGTGTGGTTGGGATTTTCTCCTTGTTTATAAATGACACTTGCCTTGCGCTATGGTTTTCGTATGGTCTAATATGTTTATGATAATGAATTCTCACACACAATGTTAATGGTGGTTTATGATTGATGAATCGAATATCATTGATGTGCTACTTTGTTGTGCTAATTATGTTTACATGTCACCATCCTTCATTGACGCATTGATGGCGTTGTCAATTATTTCAATGATTAAGCATTGTTTATTATCAAACACTAACTTGTATTTTTGCTCCATTTTTCCCATAGAAAGTAGGTTCTTCTTCAATCATGGTGTCAACAATGTGTCACCAATAAACTATTTTTTTCCATGCAATGTTGGAATTACAATTGTTCCTTTCCCTTTAACTTTAGAAACTCTATCATCACCAAATATAGATTTACCAGAACAATTGTCATTTATTCTAGTAAACAACTCCTCATGGGATGTCATATGAGTTGAACATCCCAAATCATTATACCAACCTTCACTTTTTTCATTATGTGTCATCAAACTTGATATGAATGACTTATCATTTTTGTTTTATTCAACAATTGTATTGGAAAGTTTTATGTTACATATCACATAATTTTGCATAACAATCTTTCTCAAGGTGACCAAATTTGTGTCAATAATAACACTATGGTCCTTATCTTTCTAGAGATCGATCTCTTCCTCTTCCTCTTCCATGATATAGTTATCTTCTTCTTTCTCTACATTAAATTGGACTTCTTCCTTTGTCTCTTGTAGTAGATGCACTTCCCTGTGAATTTTGTTGATATATGTTCAAATTATGAAATTATCCTCTGCTTCTTTCGTGTCCTCTATACTTTGTATAGAAAGCATTTTCCATGTGTTCACTTGAAGAAAATTCTTCAACAACTAATAAATAATCACTTAATTCATCAATTCTCATTACATTGAGATCTTTAGAAACCATGATACTGGTGGAAACCATTTCAAACTTCGGCACAAGACTCCTTAAAATATTCTCAATCATCATTTTCTTTGGGACTTCTTCACACAACATCCTCATTTGGTTAACAAGGTCTTGTATTTTGGTGATATAAGCATTCACAGATTCATTACTTTACATCTTATCATTTTCAATCCTACTCCTTAATGTTTGTAATTTAACAATTGCTACTCCTTCATATGTTTTTTTAAATATTGTCCATGCTTGTTTAGAATATTGTGTCGCACTGATTCATGGAAAAATTGATTCATCAACTGCATTTCCTAACAAAGAAAGTGCTTTGTTATCCCTCTTTATGAGTTCCTTAATAAAAAAAAAAAAACTCTAGCATCCAAATCTTTTTATTCTTCATAGAAACGCATAACATAATGATCAATTACAAATTCCCATAATTATTCGCTAATAAAAAATTGTTTCATACTTTTTCTCCAATAAAAATAGTTAATGCTTGTGAGTTTTGGAAGCACGATATTGTTTGTAGCCATTAAAAATGAGCAAGAAAGGAAGCCAAATCAACACACGTTGTCCCACTTCAACTTGAGACAAAAACAATTATCCCAAAAATGGGACTCAACCACCACAAAATGAATCATTTTATTAGTTTTGAGAGTACAAAGAAAAATGTGTCACAACACTATTACAATAAGGATAAATCCGTTACAGAATAACTGTGCCCAACAAAATTTGAAAAAATAATAGATCATATAATCTCTTTTACAATTTGTCTCATATGAAAATTCACATTTTATCTCATATGCAAACTCAAAATTATGTTGTCTCAAGCACTAATTCTCTCTCATCCTTATAATTTTTTTGAACAATTTAAACATAACCCTTTGATTACAAAAACAAATGTTTAAGTGTACCCCAAATAATTTGAAAAATAGAATACAAATATTGAAATCATGTGGGCTTGTTTAGCACAGGTTTGAAGTCTACCATCCACACTACTTCTTCCTCAAATTTTCTTCCCTGAAATCAAAACAACTCAATTCCTCCGTGCAGTGAAACACAATAGTGGGAATTTTCCTTCTCTGAAATTTGCATGTCAGTCTACATGCACCTTGTCTAGATACTAAATCTTGTGTGAAGATTCACACTTTGTCCCATGTTCATTCCTGCTGAATTTTTTAAAATTAAATTTAGACAATTGATATTGTTAAAAGAATATATAAGAAGGTTGATATCCCTTAAAAAACCCAATCCCTAATGTATACAACTAGCAAGTTTGATGAGAAGAGGGACATTTCGATAATGACATTAATGTGAAGGAATCAGTTCCTAATTTCATAAATTAAGAGAAATTTAGATTGTATCAATCAACAAAAAAAAATCATGTATTACCTCATTCATCAAGGAATTTCAACCACCCATAACATTTTAAGTAAACATGGAAAATGATTTAAGTACATTTGTTCGATGAGCATACATTTTAGACTAGGGAGTACTTATAAATCTTAACAAAAGTTCCATAATATAAATTTATATAGTTCCTATTCAAGAACTTACAAATCTTACTCATTTATGAAAATGCAAATTTCTCATGATACAATGGTGGCTTACTTATATTAATGGTTTTCTTAATTAAGTTTTCAAATTTTCTTGTTGGTTCAATTTTCCAAAATATTTTCATTTGGAATCTTATGTCAATATAAAAATATCAATGATTGTACCTTCATTGATACAATGTTTCAAAGCCATTGAAAATAGGATTCCTAACCACTGAAAATGTTATTTTGGAAAACAAGGTGTTGTAGCCACTAAAAACATATGTTGCATGTTGAAAACACTTCAAAAATAAGGGATTTGTAGTCATTGAAAACAAGGATTTGTAGCATACTGGAAAATAAATAAATTGGAAAACAAGGTTGTGTATCCAATGAAAATGGAGATCTATGGCATGTTGTAGATCACAAATATCCTAGAGTCACAACTTATTCAACAACAAGGATAAAAAAAATTGGAATTTGAAATTTGAACTTAAACCTATTTGACTAAACTCATAATCCATCAGTCCATCATAATTCACCAACAACGGAAGCCACAAAAATCTAATACTATATAATTTGATATGAATATGAAAAAGAAGAAGAAAATATAATAACTCAATGAAAAACTAATTACAAACTATTTAAATATTGCACTCATGATGTGGCAATTTTGTTACTACCTTGAGTTTTTCTTGGCTTTGAGAATGATTTATTCTCTATTGACGAGGTAAAACATGAGAAGGTGGATGCTCATATGGACCCACACCCCCCCACATCACTTTATTTTCCCCACACCCAATCTAGTTATAAAGAAATTCACATACACGCCATAGTGGCAAAGAATCAAAATTAAAATAAGAACATCATATATACCAATCAAAAGTACAATGAAAAAAAATCATCAAATGTAAAATGATATGTTGATGCATTTGATCATACAACACATTTATGTCTACTAAATTATTTCCTCCTTTTTTTTTTAATTTCATAGTATCCATAATTATGATGTTTTTGTCTTCTTATTGATGCTCTTCTTCTCTCAATGAAAGTTGTTATTGAGAATGGGAAATTTTTCTCTATGTGTGTGGCCAAGTAGGACCCACATATGTATTAAAATATTCATTATACATATAATTAAAATAATGAATATTGATTATCACCTTCAAATTCCATGTTGGTATTCATACTACAATGTGCAAAACTCTCATGTGACCCATTCACATGACCTGAGTGTCCAACCACTCACCACCTGGAGAAGAGACAAACCTACCAATGAATGACCTCACCTACTACTATGGTGACTCCATATGTAGAGAAGAGATAAGAATTAATAGTCCTTGACCACAGGAGACCACAATCTCATCATTTGAATGCAGTAGGGAACCCAAATGCCACTTAAATTGGTGAGTCCATAATAATTTCTTGATGTTTATTTTTATCTATAGATGGAGGGAGAAAACGTGTTATATTTTTTGAGATTTGGTGTAATAGAGAGCTCATTTAATGCATAGTCACTTGGATCTCTACATTTTTCCTCCCATACTCCTTCAATTCTTTGTCCATGGTTGTCTTTCATCATTTTCATTGGGGTTTCCATGAATTTCTATACCAACTCTCCTCGTCCTACTTTTCATGTGATTTATGTTGTTGTATTTGTTGTTTAACCTAGCCTAGTTGTTTCCAACTATTCACTCTACTAACTCATCAAGTTACAATCATGTTTGGGCATGATATCATTGCTTTCTTAGCCCTAACATTGTTTGGTTTTGATTCATTCCCCTGGGAAACCATCACTTCTGCATTTATGCAAACTAAGGGCCTAAAATCAAGACATGTGTGTACTATATTTCCATGATATCAAATTTTACTTTAGGATATGGCCCATGGAACTTCATGCAAGTATATGTATTTTTATTTTATTTGAGGTCATGGGTATAAGAAAGGGTTTCCATGGCTATGAATTCCACCCTCACCATTTTCTTTGTTTTGGTTGGGTGTTTCTTTGAGCCTACTTTATATGCATATAATTTAGACAAGTAATAAGGCATGGCATCATACCCATAAGGCATGCCAATAATTTTTATCTTTGATAGCCTACTTCACCTCATTTGCTAATATTTTTGGATATATATTTTCCAAGCACTTGAGGATTTTGAAAAATAAATGGTTTTTCAACACATAGAAATCACTATAATATTTTTCTTTCCAGGAATTTGGATACCATTATCTCAGTAGGTTATGAATCTTACCAACATTTATTTTATTAGAATTCCTAGACTATCCTTGTATAGTAAGATATAAAAACATGGGAAACCATATGAAATGACACGACTTGGGGTAATTTAGAGGAATATTGGAATATAGGTTGTTGAAATTTTGGGACAAATGAATTTTATAACATAGGTGGAGACCTATTTGATAAGCTAGAGCATGTAGTGTGACATGAATATAATGTCCTCTTCTCCAAACAACTTACAAACAATTGTGCTAGTTACATAAAATGATTACAAAACCTTCCCTCCTTACCAAAAAAAAGAAGATTCCCATGCAACAAGAAAAATACAACAACATCAGAATTATGGACCCGATGAAACAAAAAAAAAACTAGGAGGAAACAATGCAGTAGACATAAACATAATGTATGATTCAAATGCATCAACATACAATTAACACATAGTGACATATGGCGATATTTTATGTGTGACACACCGAACCCCTATAGGTAGGGATATATGATTTTCTCTTTTCTTAACTATCTCAATCCTCTCTTTTACAGATCCATCGTCTTTTGCTCATCGAGAGCTTCCCAACAATGGAAATTTCGCTCAAAAATGAGCTCTATATAGAAGTTTATGGCCTTCCAAAGTTCTTAGGGTACTCTTTTTTAACCTCTATACCACTATCGTGTGGTGTCCACGTGACACCTCATCACATTTTCCATATGACATGGCGACGACGTTGCACCTATGTGGCACCTATAAATCCTTCCATGAGGATATTTCGATCCAAGCAGGCCTATCGATGTTATTGCACGAACTCTCTTCCAATACCCTCATCACTCAACTTCAACGGATATGGTATCGAATAATACTCAATTTCGATGCCATACGTTTGGAACTAGAACAACTTGAGAATTTTTCACTGCTCTGAATTCAAGGTATCGAGGAATATTCCCCTCTCCCTAATGGATGGGCATAGATTCAAGTCACGATCTCCCGCTAGATGGTTGAGATCTATTCAGGGTCTAAGGTTCTCCAACCTCGTTTGACCACACTCGACTTATCCACTAATGGGTGAGTGACACTTGTTGATCTAAATTCACTCTAGTTTCTCTGTTGGTGTTCCATGCTAGCCATGACATTATGACTGCATTCCTTGACTTATACGGGACTCATGGAAGATCGATGGTTATAGTTCCATATCTCCATACCCTGAACTACAGTTGATATATTACCTCTATTGGACTCGCACTCCCAATACATCGGAGGATTACTCTGAATCCTTTGAAGTCATACTCCAAAGACAGTCAACGTTGAGCCAACTTGACTCACGCTCAATCCATTCACCTAATCAATTGTTGACACGTGTCTTCACACTAACTCTCCCATTCATATCTCACCCTTCTGACTTACTAAGTGGGACCTGTAATGGTCAATGGATGGGGATTCATCCCTCCCTCTTCCTGATCTACAGTTTACACTGGCTCTACTTTGGGGTCTTTCCTTTGGAGTTATTATCACGGTACATGAGATTTGCTTCTAAAGGCCTCAGTCCAAAAGGTTTATTTCGAAGTCTCTCATTCGAAGTCTTTCACATGACATTCAAGGGATATCTTTGATGCAATGACTCTAAAAATACCACCAATCAATGGTCACAATCTCTTTAGATCAATGATTGTTTTCCTTTATTGACTAACACATGGTTTACAGAATCATAATAGTCTTCTCTAAGGACTTAGCCATTTTTTTCGAGTTCTGCAAGACTTTGATTCTGACTTTCAAGAAATCAAAATTATTCTGCGGCCATTATGAATTGTTAAACTTAAAGTTAAAGCCTTGCATGATTTGCAGGCTCTCCACACAGGGAACATACAAAATATTCGAGCATGTAGCAGATTATATTTATTTATTTTTACAATTTAACCAGGCAATAGTAAACATCACAACATAGCTCATATTACAACATTCAAAATCATAGGTTAAGTACAAAAATAGTCTCTTAGATTTAGACATTCATATGTGTTATCATACAATTGTTCCATTCATGATCATTCACATAAATCATTCATAGTCGGTCTCAGTACAGATGAACACTTATATGATAAGGAAATAATCCAATCCAACTAACTAAGAGAGGAAACCTTTCCTCCCAACCCTAGGCCTTTTTGTAGAGTCACTTCCTACAACACGTCATCCCAATGCCAAACCATGATACCACTAAGGAAATCGACTCGGCAGGGTTCTGAGTCTGCGATGATCTAGGAAGGTTAGTCTCCTTCTTCCTTTGATACAACAAAAGTTTCCACCTCCCACTGAGCTTTGGGTATCTACAGGTTTATCAAGTCGTTTCTCAACTGTATTTCCTCTACACAAGGGATTCCCTTCTCTTATTAACATTCCCTCGGTGACCTCCCCTTACCAGTGTCATTTTTTGTCCAGTAGGCACCAATTTGTAGCCCACTATTGCTCCAGTTCAGGAATCTGGGTCATCTCTGTTCAAGGTGATTATCAACAACTCACACAAGCTTCCTATTTTCTTCCAGAAATATATTCTTTTCTTTCTCAATCAACACAATTGCGCTTATGTGCTATGTTGATCATCTCTGAGCCTTTTTCCTGCTCTGTCTTTTGTTGCATTATTTTTTCCCTAGGTGCCATCGTCATTTTGCAGGGACTCTCTTCCTCTATGTGTTTGTGTTTTTCCATACTCTCTCATCCTACGCACATTTCATTTTTCCTTCCCCCAATATTCTTCTCCATCCCCTTTGGATCTCTGCAGTGTCCTGCAGACGTAACTTGCAGTCTACCCTTCATAATCTGAAGGGGCGATTTGAGGTACATTCCCCCATCGGTTATTCAATTGGTCATTCTCTCTCTGTATGGGCCAATTTTTGCAGTCGTTACTACTCAACCACCTCTACGACCTTCTCTTTAATGATCACGTGGTATCCTCCATCAATTTTGTGTGTTGGTAGGTGAATTCATTATGTTTGTAAGCATATATTATCTTGCTATGCAAGCTTCCAGTTTTCTTCATTGATGCATCTCATCTCCATTTCACTCAACCATCCCATTAGTCCCTCTACCTCATCAATTTCCTTTGGTGTTTCATGGATAGTACTTATCAAGATCGTTCTCTCTCAATCAACATTTTGGTGTTTATATTAAATCAAAACACAATTACATGCCTAATATTGTTAACATATGAAGTTTGTGCATAATTGCAGTCTTGGGAGAAAATAGGGTGTTACATTATGTTACTTTTTATTGGTATATATAATGTTCTCATTTTAATTTCATTTATTTTCCACTATGATGTGTACTTGCATTGTTTTATAATTAGTTGGGTGTGGGGAACTGAGAATGATGTGAGTTGGGGGAGGGGCTATATGATCTTCCACATTCTCATGGTTGGCATCATCTGTAGAGAATGAATCATTCTCAAAGAAAAGAGATGATTAAGATATTAAAGGAACTATCCCATCATGAACCAATTAATGAGTGTGACCTTTGTTTTTGTCAGATGCATATCAAATCATATGGTAATCAATATTTATTGCCTCCATTGTGGGTGAATTTTGATGCAACGATGGATTATGTGATGATTCAAAACTAATACAAAGTTGTAGCATCCCCATCCCCAAGATGGGCCATGCCACACAAAAATTTTCCTCTCTAATAAAATTAATGTACGAATATACTCTACATATGCAACAAGTATGAAGTTCTATAACAGATATAATATATGCATATATATATAATTACAACACAATATAATTAACATAAATATACACTTTACTCAGCAGAATAATACACATAAGATGAACACTTATATTTTATTGTAAATCATCGATTGGTTGTAGACCGCACACATTCCTCCTATCCATAGACCACATTGCTCATAAACTATCAGCAGTGGGTCACCGTTTGTTGGGTTGTTATATTATATTTAGTGAAAGTCTAGTCTAGCTGGATCAATCAATAGTTGAAGTTGAAGGGGTTTGAATGGATAAAGTTGAAGTCGAAGAAATCGACAACGAGTCGAAGGTCAGGGTAGTTCGACCAGGTAAAGTCGAATTCAAAGACATAGACAACAAGTAAAAGAGGTCAACCGACAATAGGTCATGTAGCAACCGACTGAATACCGAATGAAGGTTGACTGGTTAATCTGACTTGGTAGTCGACTGTAATCCCGAGATTCATGGGATTTGTAGCCAATGATCTATATGGATATGTAATCATCTTTGGGTGCCTTTTATTTAGGGTTTTTCCTACTGTAAATCCTATAAATAAGGTGTGTTGTAATGTTGTAAAATAAAATAATAGAATAGCCAATATTTAGAGGTTGTTGGTCATGCAGATGTAAGTTGAATTGGTTGCAGGGTTGTTCTTATGTAAAGCAAGAAGGTATGATGTCGATTGCGTCTTAGGTGTGAACGAATGTTAGGCATGTAACCTTTTATTCTGAATAAATAAGACAACAAGAGATCATAACGCTCAAGGAATGTTGGTTTTCCCAGATTGAGTTTCCAGGGTCAAATATCTATGTATTGTGTGCTTGCTTTGTCATTTACTTATGTATTCTCTTATTCTATATTTAGTGTGGAAGTGTTCCTAATTTCCTAACATGTGGTATCAGATCTTGGTTTACTAACATGTGGTATAATAGATTGGTTTAACAACCTTGGATCTGAGCTAAACCCTAGGGTCAACAAGATTCATAAGTCAGAAATATTTAAATATTGTGTTAAAGAATAGCGAGTAGCTCGATAATACAGATCGAAAAAATCAATGGACAAAATTTTGAGCTTTGGAAGCTTAAAATTGAAGATCTACTTATAGATCGAGAACAATGGGCAGCAGTATATTTAGGTACCATTCTAACAGTTATGTCAATGTAATAATGGGAGAACCTCGAGAGAAGGGAAAGGAATGTGATTCGACTTTGTCTTGTAGATTTAGTACTGTTGAATGTCTCAGGTGAATATTCAGCCAAAAAATTGTGGGACAAGTTGGAGAGCTTGTACCAGTTGAAATCCCTAGTAAATAACTTATTTCATAGAAAGAAACTATATATTGTGAGGATGAGTGAGGGAAGTTCAGTGTCTGAGCATTTAAATTCATTTAATATCATTTTAATCCAATTATATTTTGTGGATATTAAAATCACTGAGGAGGAGAAATGTGTTATCCTATTATGATTTTTTCCATATTCCCGAGATAGATTGGTCATGGCTATAGGAATAAATTAAACCACATTAGTGCTAGAATACATGGTTGCATATCTATTTTCAAAAGAAATGAGAAGGAATAACATGGAAGGATCGATTAAAGATGCATTAGTTGTGAGAGGTCAACCGATTGATAGAGATAAAGGAAAATTCTTCGGTAGAAATTCTAAGTTGAAGGCTAGATCTAAATCCCTTGTTTAGTCAATGAAAACATGTTGGAAATGTGGTAAAGTTTGGTATTACAAAATGGATTTCAAGTCGAAGGCAATGGAAGTCAGTACGATATCCGATGAGAAGGAATCGATTGAGAGAAAGACGACTCTAGATAAGGAAGGCAATGTTTATCTGGCATCAACCAGTACACAGTCAGATCAAGATGTTTGGTTGATCAACTCATGAGAATCCTATCATATGACACCACATAGAGAATATTTCTGCGAATATGAACAATATGGAGGATATTTTTTCTTGGAGGATGACTCGACAAACAAAATTTTTGAGCAAGGAAGAGTTCGATTGATATTACAAGATGGGAGGAGTAGAACCCTTCCAGGTGTGATAGACATTCTAGGTTTGGAATAAAACATGATATATGTTAGCAATATGAGTGTTTTAGGGGTGCACACTCTATTTCAGAAGGATATGTGCAAGATGGTAAGAGGTGTGATGATCTTAATGAAAGGAGTTCAGATTGGAACCCTATACAATTTATTAGGGAGTGTCAACTCGACTAGATGCAACAACATTGCTATTACTGAAGTGGAATCAACTTTGACTCGACTCGACTCGAGTTGATTCAATCCAAACTGACTTGACAAGTCATTGTAAATTTGACCCGACCATGCTATGGCACGAGAGGATGGGACATATTGGAGAAAATGACTTCAAGCTATTCATAAGAAAGGTATGGTCGACGATTTATCTAAATGTAATTTATAAGTAGACTTTTGTGAACATTTCATATATGGAAAACAAAGTCGGGTGAGATTCCCATCTAGAGAGACAAGGGAAAAGGGGATTCTAGAGTTTGTTCATAATGATGTGTTTGGCCCTGTTTCAGCACCCTCACTTGGTGAATCCTTGTATTATGTCTCCTTCATAGATGATTTCTCCAGGAGTACATGGATATATTTCCTAACAAAGAAATCATAGGTTTTTGAGAAATTCAAAGAGTTTAAATATCTTATAGAAAACTAGACAGATAAGAATATTAAGGTGTTGAGAACTAACAATGGTGGTGAATTTTGTGGAAAGGAATTTGACCAATTATGCAAGAAATCTAGAATAGCATGGAAAAATACCACACCATATACCCCATAGATAAATGGAGTTTCTAAGAGAATGAACAGTCCATTGATGGACAAGGAAAGGCGAATGCTTAGTGGTGCTAGGCTCACACAAGAATTTTGGATGGAGGCATTCAACACTACAAAATATCTATTGAACATGTCTCCTTCTTCAGCGCTACTCGACACAATTCCACATGAGGAATGATCCGCTAAGAATCTTTTGGTTTCACATCTCAAAGTATTTGGTTCTGATTCATTTGTGCATGTTCCCAAGGAAAAGAGGAGCAAGCTAGAAAATAAGGCACTCAAGTGTATTTTCATTAGATACAAAGAAGGAATGAAAGAATATAAGATATGGGATCCGGCATCAAGAAAAACAGTGTACAGTTGAGATGTGGTCTTCATAAAAGTCAGAAGTATAATAATCCAAATAAGGTGTGGTTTGAATTGAGGAATGAAGAAGATGATTCAGATGAGTCGACTGAATCAGAAGAACATGTTAAACAACCAACCCCGATTGTAAGGAGGTCAGAACGATTAATAAAACCAGTCGAAAGGTATAGTTCACCAGAACTTTGTTCCGTATTTGTGTTAAATTGCACTGACGATGATCCCAATTTAGTCAGGGAGGTAGTCGACTCAATAGAGGGAAAACTCTGGAAGGACGCCGTGGTAAAAAATATGGAATCCTTGCACAAGAGTGAGACATGGGACTTAGTCAAATTACATAGTGGAAGAAATCTTGTCGGTAGAAAATGGGTATTCGAGAAGAAGATGAACGCAGCAAGTCAAGTTGAGAAACTCAAAGCTCAACTAGTAGGGAAAGGATGTTCCCAAGTCGAAGGATTCGACTTCGGTGATATTTTTTCTACTATTGAAAAATTAACCTCCATTGGAGTACTAATGTATTTGACTACAACATTTGATCTAGAAATAGAATAGATGGATGTAAAGACAATGTTCCTACACAAGAACCTGGAAAAATAAATCTACATGAAATATCCTGAAGGATTTGTAGTAAATCTAAAGAAATATTTGGTGTACAAACTGAAAAGATCCCTTTATGGTCTAAAGAAATCACCAAGGATGTGGTACCAAAATCTCAACACATACATCCTTAGTTTCGGGTTTGTGAGAAGCAAAGTTGAACATTGCATATATCTATCCGTAAATGTGAGAATTGTAGCCTATCTATCTCACCAACATGGAATTCTCTGTTAAAATAGTTATAACTCTGGTTGTGTGGATGTCAGGAAAATTCTTGACCAATCAAGTCCCAAGTCGAGTCGGAAATAAATAATGAGTCAATTCAAGTCGAGAATAAAAAATGAGTCAAGTTGAGTCAAGAAATATTCAAGTCAAAGCATGTCACGCCGATTCAAGGCAAGTCACATTGAGTCGAGGCAAGTCAGATCGAGTCGAGGCAAGTCAAATTTTCCCAAGTCAAAATTAATTAAGTCGAAATTAATCAAGTAAAAAATTTCCCAAGTCGTATTTATTCTAAGTTGAGTCGACCAAGAGATGTCTACCGGTCGAATGGGGAAGGAAATTTGACCTAAAGGGAAACCAAGTCAACTTTTTAATGACCAACAACTGGAAGGAATGTTTGAGGGATAATTTACTCACCAATTATGTCATAAAACGTTTTGGAAGGAATTTGGGTAACCCACAGTGCATCAAAACGTAGTGGATTTGATTTTAATATCCTCGACAATTAAATACGTCTTAGAAGTCGATTTGGCATCTGACAATAGAGGAAAATGCTCAATGAGGTCAATTATGAGCACAATGAATGAAAAAAAAATTAGAAATCCCTGAATGAAAAGAAACGTCTATGGAAGGAGGGTCATCGATTTCCAATATCATAATTCATTTCATGGTTATAATTAAAGAGTCGTTATTCTAGTGTATTAACCCACTAAGAACCATATTAATATAAAACAAGCTCATACAATAACGACATGAATTCCTCAAATCTAGAATATACTCAGATGACCATTAAATTATAGTGCATGCATTAACAATTCCTAAGAAAATATAAACCAAGACACTCATCACACATAGACTCAATTTTTACCCTCGAAACCCAAACGGGAAAACCAACATTCTTTTGGTTCGGCTAGGCTCTTATTTATTCAACAATGGGAAATTTACAGGCTCTTTGGTACATTTCTATGTTCCTTAGTGACATATGGGCAACCTCTCTACATCATTCACAGCCAAAGAACCTCTTTTTCATTGTGGGGATAAATTATATAGAATGTTGAGTCGATTGATAGGATAATTGGAAGGTTGGGCATCCCCAAAGCTTCAACTTCTCTCCAATTTGTCTCTCCTCTATTTCTTTATTTATTTGTCTTTTATCCCACATGGGAAAGGTATTATGATCGTCTATTTATTCATTTTCATAGAAAAATATACTACCCAACTTTACATACATTACATACAAAATTGGAAATCATTCATGGTGACATGGGGCCCTTCACGTCAACAACTCAATCTCCTTCATCGCCCATAGCCTTAAAAATGTATGTGCTATTCATCTTTGAGTCATGTGTCGATAATCAATTGTTCTTGTTGGATCCGATTTAGATCACACCTCCCCAATGGGAGGATTTTGGTCCCCAAAAGATGCCAAGGATAGATCAGGGAACTTGCTTGCAATTTGGTTCCTCTCATACCACTTTTCTTTCCTTACAGTCTGTCCCTTGAGACCAATCTTCCACATTGATTATTGTCTGCTCCTTGTTTTGCAAAAATGTGTCTTCCTTTAACTCATTAAGACCATGAGGTGTAAAGTATTCCACAGTGGGAAGAACCAAATGTTCTTCTTCTACATCCAACATGGAGGATTCAAACAACTTCAATTATTCCACGTACACCACTGAGTTGATCTGTATATAAGGATGATTTTTTAGTCTGAAGGCATTCTCATTCACTTTCTCAATGAACTCAAATTGTCCATATCTAAGGGACTTGTGTTTCTTCGATGTTCCTTGCAGTCATTCCTTACTGAGGTAGAGCCACACCTTGTCTCCAACACAGAACTTATGATCCTCCCTGTGTTGATTATGCATGGATTTTTACAATTGTTGTCTCTTCTCAAGCTACTCCTGAACCCTTATATGTATCTTCTTGATATTTTCCACAAATTTTCTTGCCTTCTATTATTCTCCTTGTAATTTTGCTTCTTCCTACTACTGTCCATAAGTGTTGTCCATTGGTGAAGTAGGTAAATAACCAAAAAAAGTCTTTAAAGGGGACTTATTGGTGGAAAATGAAGTGCTCTATTGTAATATTGTTGAATGTAGATTGTATGCTCATCCCACGTATTCGTATGTTTGTTGTTGTATCCTCTCAATAGTTGCACCAACATCTTGTTTACATTCTTAGTTCTTCCATCAGTCTGAGGATGAAAGACAGTGGAGTACTTCAACTTGGTATCCATTCTCTCCCAAAGTGTTTTCCAAAATTTTCCCAAGAACATGTTGTCCCTATCAGATATGATGGAGGTTGGAAATCCAAAATGTACCCAAACATGGATGAATAATATTTTAGTTACTTCTTGTCTCGAGATTGTCTTCTTACAAAGAATGAGAATGCACATTTTTTTTTTAAATGGTCCACCACAATGAACAAGCAGTCATGGCCTCTACAAGTCATGGGTAAACCTCCAACAAAATCCATTGATATGATATCCCATGGCCTGTTTGGTACTGGAAATGGCATGTACAAACCAAGTTTCGGGTTGCTTGGATTACTAATGCTACAAAGAAAACAACCTCTTACAAACTTTTCAATGTGCTCCTGTATCTTTGGCCAATACAAATATCACTGCAGATTTTCCATTGTCTTTTTCATGCCAAAATGCCCAGCAACTATAAAAGTTTGTGCTTCTCTCATAAATTACACTCTTTTGTCCCTGGGTATGCATAATTTTCCCATCTTGTACAATAGCCCATCTTGGATGTGTTATTCATTTCCTTCCGTCAAAACAACCATCCTTTCCTTTAGCTAATTGTAGACTTCCCCAAAATATTCATATCCCTTGTAATCTTCACTCAAACGTTCATGAGTGAAAGGCTCAAGATGCATTATCATTCCAATTGTTGCAATCTTTTTTAGTGGTGTTCAAGAGAGCATGTTTGCTAGTCTATTTGTGACTCATTTCTTGTACTTAATCAAAAAATGAAAATGATGCAAGAAACCTAACCACTTGTAATGTATCACTTGTTGCATCTTGCTCTGGATCTGTAGATATTGAAGAGGCTGATGATCTGTTTATATGATAGTCTCTTTCCCCAAGAGGTAATGCTTCCACTTCTTCATTTCTTGTATAATTGAAAAGATCTCCTTATCATACGTGGGATAGTCAGGCATTGCTCCAGGAAACAACTATGAATGGTAACACACATTCCTTCATCCTTGCATGAGTATTTCTCCTAATGCATATCCACTTGCATCAATCTCCAGCTCAAACGGTCACTTAAAATTTGGCATGGCTAACACTGGAGCATCGTTGATTTTTTTCTTCAAATATTCAAATTCTCTTTATTGCGTCTTACCCCAATGAAAGTTCTTTACTTTAGTAGTTATGGCATGAAATGGTGTTCCTACTGTATTTGAAAATGAACTTTCTCAAATATTGAGATGCTCCCATGAAACTCCTGACCTCTGTCACATTGGTAGGAATAGGTCATTTTGTAATGGTTGCAATCTTCTCTGGATCTACCCTCATCTATCCTCCTCCAATCATGTGTCCAAGATATATTAAGGAAGTCTTCCCAAACTCACATTTCTACAAGATGCAAATCAATTGAGTCTTCTTCAAGGTCTCTAATACCTGTGTCATATGTGAGAGGTGCTCTTGTCAAGTGTTGCTAAAGATTAATATGTCATCCAGATATACTATTACAAAATATTCAATGAAGGGACGTAGTACATCGTTCATGATTCTCATAAATGTTTCAGGTGCATTGCACAATCCAAAAGGCATTACTAACCATTCATACAAACCTTGTCTTGTTTTGACCATTGTCTTCCATGCATCTTCTACTTTGATCCTCACTTGGTAGTAACATGATTTGAGTTCCAACTCAGTGAATAATTTATCTTACAACAGTTGACCTAATGTTAGGTAGTGGTGATTCCAGAAACAACTGAATCTCATGTTCAACCTCTCTCTTAGGTGGTAGTCCCTAAGGTTATTGAAACACTTCCCTGTAGAATTCAATCCGTTTTTGTAATTGTTGACGTTGCTCACCACTACATCCTTCCAAGGATTCCTTCATCTCCAACTTGTTCTCTTCTCCTTGTTTCGTTCCTTCTCTTAGGAAAATCAGGAAACACTTCTTTGTATTTCCCATGATTCTTCTTTCCTAATGAGCATTGATAAAAGAGATCTTAGCTTTATCCTTTTGTGCATTTATGGCATAAGATTTTCCATCCTTGACTATCCTATACTGGTTTTCTCTCCTTATGAAAATGAAATCCCTCACGTACAACTATGGACTTCCCAAGATGAATCCACATATGTCTAGAGGAACCACATATGCAACTACTTCATCAACAAAATTATGATTGATGGAAAACTTAAATTTGCATTGCTTTCTCACTTTGAATTCCACATATTTCCTTACCCAGCCTAGGGGGTATGGACGGGGATGATATTGAGTCTCCATTTTGAGCTTCTCAACCAATTTTGAAAATATCAAGTTGGATTGTGAACCTGGATCGAACAAACAATCCACCTTTCTTTGCTTCATGTGAATTTTAATGCAGAAAAGTTCAATCATTGCCTTATCCTCCTTGTGATTGCAACCAACTAATGCTACCTCTTTCTGAATATTAGTGTAGTTAATCTTCCCTTCTGGGTCTGATGTGTTGTTCACTTGTTTCTCAACATCCACTGATATTAATGCTTTCTTTCTATTTTTTATGAAAATATTTGGGGCGCTTCTTAGGGTGCAATTTCCAATAATTTTCCTCCCTGTGTACCTTTCGATCACATCCTTTACATTGTTGGATGGGAGGTGTTCCTTCTTTTTTTGTTTCCACCACCTTCTTCTCATTCCATTACTTCTTGTTTGTCTTGTTTCTCTGCTACTCTTGTGGTTCTACTTGGCTATGAGGATTTTTTTTTTGTTTTCACTTGTCTCCCTCAAGGTATTGTGCTTGAATGTTGGCCTCGTCAATTGTATTTGGTCTGAATAATGTCAAATTCCTATGAATTTGAGGAAACAATGCCCCCAAATACTTTACCAACATGTCTAGAATTTTGAGAGAGAATCCCATCTGAATTTCTCTCTTCCTGAACTCTATCATGGACTCCTGCATGAATTGTCCCTATCTCTACCTAAAGTAATTCCATACTATTTTTTGGTGTTCTTCATATCCTACTGGATAAAATTGATATGTGATAATGTTCTTAAACACTTCCCAATCAGTCATTGGTGGCTTATTTCTTAGTGCTATGCTTACTTCATCACTATCCCACCATGTCAAAGCATGGCCTTCAAGCTTCAATCGAGCAAAAACAATCTTTTGCTTCCCAGTTAGTTCATACACGTTGAATTACACTTGCATCTATTGTAGCCAATGGTTCAGCCTAATAGCATCCACTTCTCCATCATAAGGCTTTATGCCCACCTTAGCCTCTACAAGAAAAGGTACATGTGTCTTGTTGTAGTTGCACTCTCCCATTTTTGGCTCAGTCTTACCTTTTGTCTCTAGCTTATTTTCTTCCTTATTGGGGCCTTCATTCCCATCATCTGTTAATGTTATTCCCTTATGATCCAAAAAGGATACATAGAAGGTTAAGAACAACTCAAAACTCACAGAGGCAACTTAGGATGCTCAGAATGGCTTCAACAGACAGAGAAAGGAAAAAATATCAAAGTTAAAAAAAATCATTTAAAATGACATGATCGCAAAGAGCACGCCACAAGATTTCTAATGGTGCAAACGTCTCATCAAATGGAGTTACGGATTGAAATATATTCGCGGTCAAAGTTTGGTCAACCTAGCCCAGTCAGGAGGGGATGAGTCAGCATATGTATTGTTGACGTAAGAATATATATAGTACACGTGGTAGGAGAAGTAAGGTGACATGTGGCATGTTGACGTCAACATGATGTCATCATGGTGATGTGGAAGCACCAGAGGTTGCCACACGTCACCCAGTTTTGGCATTTTTGGGTCGATTCATGGACTAATCGGATTGTGCCACGTGGCAGTTTGTAAGCTGACGTGGCACGACGATGTGGCATGGTGACATGGCATGATGAATTGGCATAGGATCAAGTGGCCCAGTGAGAGGTCACCACATGGCCCAATCAAAGGCTTCCACGTGGCAGGTGGGAAATTCGCAATGACAGTCCATGAGTGAAATCTGAAAAAAAAATATAGTTTGGTGGGTCCGCTAAATCCGACGGACAATGCCAAACTTAGCCACAATTAGTCACTTTGATATGGATATAGCGTCACCGCTAAAACTATCAAAACAAACAGGGGAGGCCCGCGGGTTTGAACCCGGGACCTCCTCCACCATATACGCCTTAACAACTCCGCCAAGCCAACAGGTCACGAGCCTTATGTTGTAACCATCGCCATAAAAAATATTTAAAAGTTGAATCCACCCAGCCACTAGGGAGAGGCGTGCATACAGTATGGTCATTTGGGCATGGGAAACGATGTATTCCAGCCATTAATGCAAGTTGCAAAGAGGGAACGGAAACCGAGACAAATTTATTCCTGGGCTTGGGAGTTCCAGAGTCAGATCGAGGCGTGGAGATAGTCATTTTTGGGTAATTCAACGACACGAATTCAGTGGTGTTGTTTGTTTTCTGATCTGAGCATTATTTCTGCAACTTGATTTCAAAATCAGGTATACTTATATATTTTTCCAAATTCTTTTGTTGAGTTAATGAAAGAGCCTACCCATTTGAGAGAAGGACCTGGAGACGTATTCCACCAGGGACGAACTCCATTATCAAGTTTTTGTGTTCGTATTTGATGCTTATGTCTCTTCATTTTGATATTTTCCTACTTTAATGGTGCAATTTAATTTATGCTCATTTAATGCAATTCTTTATAAGTCACTCGATGAAAAGATATCGGACCATGTTGGTATCAGAGCAGTCGTATTTGACTTGAATTGTTGAGTGTGGATGATTACTAGGGCCAAGCATAAGCAGGGTGAAGGAACTCTTAATAATTGCAATCACGAAGTTGGTCGTGCATCCTGAAGGAAGAAAATAGCAGAAGAGGACAAGCGTGATGAATAGGAGAACAAATTTCACATGGTCTTTTATCGTATGTCATAAATGGTCGAACGAATGTATGGATATTACAAGAAGAGGATGAAGAAGAAAGGGAAGGAAAATGAATCACATGCAGATGGTGATGCTTCAGTAAACCAAGGGGTTGGAGAAGATCCTCCTGAGCCTTTGTCTTCACCTTCAAGTTCTAGTTCTTCTTCCTCTGAGCATTCTCATCATTCTAGCCATAAAGCCTCTTTTAAGAAACTGTTATAAAAGCTTGACGTAAAATTTTCTTTACCTATGTTTAATGGAGATGCTAATCCTGAAAAGATAGATAATTGGATCTAATAGGTTGAAGTGTATTGTTGTGTACAACATATTAATGAAGAAGAAGTTAAAGTGAAATTGGCTTCTCTTCAGTTGGAAGGAACCACTCTCATATGGTGGGAGAGAAAGCTTCAGGACAAAAGTAAGTGTGGTAATCTTCTTTCCTCATGGTCAGAATTTAAATCAGCGATAAGGAAGCAATTTTATCCATTAGATTATTTACATATTTAAGCAATGATGGAATGGAAAACTTTAAGGCAAAGTAAAGGTCTTTTGGCCCTTGAACAAGATTTGGGAGTTACTTGGTCATGTTTGACCATTTTGGGACTTCGATAGCCTCTCGAAGGAGGAGCGCAAGGCAAAGCGGAGATTGCGGAATCTCGGGCCTTTTTGGGTTTATGGGATAATTTGATGGAAATGGGATGTCGGCCTATCGTTTTACCCATGTTTAGGCCTAGTTTGTATGTATAAATATAATTCTAAGCGATGTAAGGAAGGGTCGTAATTGCTATGTGAAAAAGTAGATCTATGTGATTTGGTTCTATGCATACTGTGTGAAACTTGTAGAGCTAAGTGAAAGTCATTGTAAGAGGTTGTGAAAGGTTGTGTGATGAGATCTACTAGGGGAAGGAGGATCTAGCGAGCTGTGCAGATCTCCTGTCCTATGCGGAGTAAGGTTTTGGTGGCTTTGTGCTGTAACCGATTGAAGAATCTAAGAAAGAAGAGTTGGTGGACGTAGCCCCGGGGTGGGGGTGAACCACGTAAATACTGGGTGTTATGATTTGTTCTTTGGCTTGATGTGTCTATGTCTTATTTTGCTAAGTGCTTTGAGATGATTATATAGATCTGCTTATGCTTAGTGCTAGATATGTGTAGATTGTTATATTTGACATATATGAATGTGCTTAGTGCTTGATGTATTAGATCTAACCTATCTGTTGAGGCTAAGTGCTTGAATATTGTAGATTAGTGTGAATGTTGTGAAGCTCTGTTTTATCAACGAAGAGAATAGTGTTTACATATTGAGGAACTAACGGTGCTAAGTACTCTATTAAGTTTCATAATCACATATATTTGTCCCAGCTAAGGTTGAAGACACCTGAGTCTTGCAACCACCCCTGCCTCTACCTCGGGTGAGACTTCATCTTCTTCGCAGGTGTTGTCAAAAGGGCTGGTAGTTAGGGTTTTGTTGGTGCGTTGTTGTAGCATTGAACCCCGGGTCTGCCCCTGTGCCAACAAATGGTTCCGTTGTCAGGACCGAAACTGTGATTGCTGGGAACTGAGAAAGAAGAAGCTTTGTACAAAGAGTTGACCTGGAAGCTCTATGCATAGAACTGTGCCCTAGTGCACAGTATTCTACTTGACTTGTAAATATTTGTGCTAAAGAAATAAGATCAGATATAAAAGAAAGAAGTTTGATCTAAAGAAAAGAGGTAAGATCTACAAGCTCTGTGCTTTGATAAAGGTTAGAATTGTTAAAAAAAAATTAGATCTAGAAGATTTGCGCTCTGTAGAATTAAGATAAGTGGAATTTTTTGTTTCAAAAGTATGGATCTAGGTATGATTGATATATTTTGTCCTATCTTGAAAACTAGGGCACTGATAGATGAAAGAAGGTTTGATATGAGTAGATCTAATAAGAATAGTGAAAGATATGGTATACCAATGCATAGAAAGAATGTTTGGACTAACAAATGGATGCAGGATCCTAGAAAGAATTTGTTGCAGGTTAGCTCTTAATATCCTAGCGCGCAGTACAAGAGAAGTTGGGGATCATTTAAAAGAAAGAGAGGATTAACCCTCTGTTACAGTTGCAGAAGACCGATACATCTTGCTAAGGATTGCCCTGGTAAGAAACCTAGTTGTCTTTGTTGCAAAGCTATGGACCATGAAGTATTGGATTTCTCTAGAATGATTGCTAAGCTTGAAAAAATAAATATGGGACAAGAATACCATGAGAAAGGTCAAGAAACTGAGATCATGACAGAACCCCAGAAAGAATCAAAGAAAGTATTAATACAGATGAAAGAGACCCTGAATGAACATAAAGATGTCAGTTTATCAGAGATCTTAAAAGAAAAAGGGAATATAGAAGTAAGAATAGGAGATTTCGACATTGAATATGTTTTGGATGAGGAAACACAGGTGAATATCATGACATAAAGCACTTGGGAAACCCTAGGAAGGCCTGCTATGATTCCTTCACTAGGAGGAATAGGATTATTCAGAGGGAAACTGATAACCTTATGTGGAAGGATCGCTCGGTTACCTATGAGTGTCAATGGAACTTCAACAGAAGAATATTTTGAAATTATTAAGTTTATTGAGAACAACACCCCATTTCCATCTTTGTTAGGAAAGCCTTGGATTGAGAAACACTAGATCCAAAAGGAAGAAGAAGAAGTCGTAGAACAGAAAAAGCGAGACCTAATGGATTTCATGACTAGAAGGATCGCACACTTAATTGAAGAGAAGGAGACCAGATCAAAGCTATTTAACACCAAGGACTTGGATGTCGAGGTTATAAGAACACTAGAAGAACCACTGAATATTGAAGTACCTAGCCTCCACGAAGAAGAAGGGTTACTCTTGAACCCTAGAAAAGAAGCTCATAGTGCGAAGTGATTATGCCCAAAGAAGATAAGAATAAGAATGGAAATAGGAGTACCGAGTCGAAGCTCACTAGAAAGAAGGATAGAAAGTTAAGTAAGAAGAGGGCTAAGATCAAAAAATTACATAAGGTTCCAGAGGGAGCCTCACAGAAGAAAAATTTACAAAATTTGAGCTTCGTCGGGATATCATAACAATGACATATGGCACTTCGTCGTGGAAAAGCAATATATCCATTGGGGACGATATATCCGTTCAACTGATGCTCCAAATGGCTCGAAAGGAATTTATGGCTTTCCACTAGACCGTTAGACTGAGCCATAACAGAAAGAATGGATTTAATGAAGCCTTCATATCCGTTGCAAGCGATCCATTACAAATTTATCTATTTATCTCGTCACGCTACGCAACTAGAACACTTTTTCCAATTGAGAATTTGAGCTCACAACCTCTATTAAGATTGCCCAGTGATCTTGCCTTCTATCCTATTGCAGTTTCCACATTACCTTGTGAACCCAAGATATCCATTTTGAATGCGTATGTCCGAAGAGCTCACCACCGAAGAAGCAACTGCGATAGAAGTTTCGATCGACTTAATGACTGAAAGAACCATGTCAGAGAGAGGATTGTCTACAAGTGTACAAGAATCATCGACGAGAGGAGTGAAATCCTCCCCGTCGACTGCTCGAGTCAGACCATCTTGGCTAGCCGACAAAAAGAGAACTAAGCATAGAGACGATCTTGCGAACACTAAGTTGATCCCGAGCATATTACCTACCTACCTACCACCTCTGAGTGGCGCAGTAAACAGAGATAGTGTACCCTGAGATTTTGACTACACTTTGGTCATTGCATACCTCCCGAAGGGGATACGTGCAGTTTGTGCAGACGAGGATAAGATTGTAGCTTTGAAGTTTAGCAACTTCAACCTTGGTGACAGGAAGGTGTACAACATGCTTGCTTCATATAAATACCTGACGAAGATGAATGGAAAGAACTCAAAGATCGTTCCTCAGCAATGGACTATGGACCTCATGTAGTCCACCTTGTCGAACGTCATGAAGATCCCATATTTCGGAAGAAACCAGGAAGTCAATGCATGTGTCAATCTGTTGTTGTCGAGCTATCATGGCGGCTACTTATGGTTAAACCTCTGCATCACGGTTAATCCGACACTGATCCACCAGATCGCAGGGTTAAGCATGCAGGGCCCTGACCCACAAGATTTTTACCCTGGAAAGACCACAGACCAAGCCCTAGTGCAGAAGATCAAGGAGACTTATGGCAATGTCGATAAGGGAACGCGAGGCTACAAGGTAGATTCTATTCAGAATGGCACAGTACACCTTGCCTGTCAACTCATCGCATGGAAGTTAGTACGGAAGAATAGATCGACCCAAGTCACCGGTTTTGTAGTCGACCTCGCAGGAAAGTTAATGGAATGCCTACAAATGAATTGGGTGAAGTACCTCACGAACTAGTTGGAACTTGACTATAGAGAAGTGCAGGACCAAGTTTATGAGTTTCCTTACAGTTGGTTGTTGATCCAGATCTCATTCGTCACATGGGAGATGTCGGAAGGTGTGACCTTCCCGGATATCGAGCCTTCCAAACCTTTTGCTGCAAAGTTTAGTACACTCTGGTACTCAACTGATATGAATAATAAATGGCATTCAAATTTCATGTTCCACACTTATTACACCTATCTAAATACGGCTATCCAGTCTGAGCCTCGTATAACCCCGAACACACTCCACAAGTTTAGACCCGTGATGAAATTCAGCACAGACTTCCATTTCATATATATCATCACGTGCACTGATGAGAATAAACAATAGCTGCAGTCATACTACAAGTTGACAGAGGAGGACTTAGAGGAAATCACCAGGGAATGGTCGGCATACCTCCTCATCCCAGCAGACCCCACGGAGCTATCTGATATTGACAGTCCAGAAGCAGTGCACGATACACTCAGACCGAGCAAGACCAAGAATGATGACGAAGCTCAAGATGTAAGTAGTACCTCAACGAAGACTGCTTCTATCTCACCTGAGCAAGGAGGTGATGGAAAAAAAGTGGAACAGAAGAAAGGAAATGTTACACCGCCTAGAGACGAGGAGGAACCCTCAAAGAAAAGGAAGGATTCCTCCACGAAACCTTCTTCAAGGAATAAAATGAAAGCAACTAGGACCAAATTTGAGACCACCCTCACCTCAGACAACTTCGACTTCATCGTCAAAGAACTGAATGATTCCTCACTGGAGATAGCAGATAATAAATAAGATAATAAGGAAGAGGTGTTCAGTTGGATCAAGCTTGAACTTCAAGAAGTGAAGCAGGCACTACAGTCCATCCGCATAGTTTCTACTGCACCTCTATCAGCAGAAACACCAAAAATAGGAGATGAGCCATCTCAACTCCATTGGATTGTCGATACAGTCGAAGCTCACCTTCGACGAGCACACTAGGAGAAAGCGCAAGCCACCCAGGCTTTGGGACAAGCACAGGAGGACCTTCTAGAGCAGTGCAGTACTATCAAATGCGAGAAGCTTACTCTGCAAGAGAGATTCGATGAAGAAAAATACCAGTTGCATAAATAAAAGGAACAGTTTCTCATAGAGCAACTCAAAGTCAAGGAAATGGTTCACATAGCACTTCATTATGTGATAGTCATGGAAGTAAAGTTCGAGGAACGAGTTCCACAATAGGTGGCACAACTCGAAAACGTAATCCAACAACTCTAGCAACGCATAGCATACTTGGAGCTTTGCACTGTGCCCGAGATCCCTCAATATGTACGAGACCAAAGGGAAGCCACTTCCCACAGTGAAGTTCACATATTAAAAACCTATTCCTTGGAGTGCAAGCAGCTCAGTAACCGTAGCGCCCAGACCTATGAAAACCTCTCTAAGAACCCGGAGCTACAAACACTGGAGTCATGGCTCCAGGAAGTGAAGTAGCACGCAGACACACTACAGGTGCAGCTGAAGGCCCTGTCAGTTGTAGAAAGGATGAAGAGGTCTCAAGAACAACACACAACTCAGTAGAAGATCCATATGCTTCAAAGTAAAGTGATGGAATTCACTCAACGACTTCAACCTGTGCAAGATAAGGCATGCTAGTTGTTTACAGAAGTGGAAAGCCAAGGAGCAGAGTTAGAACAGGTCGTCACCACAGCAGAACAACGCCTAGAAGAGCCAGTGAATGATGCAGTGATCCAGAAGTTCATCGAACAAGAGGCCACAACAAAGTAGCAAGTCGAAGCAGCTCGATCCAAGCTCGAGGCATTCGAAGCCGAACTGATCAGACCAGAGTGACTCGGGACGAGTCGTGACTGAGTGTTGGGGGCATGTTGGCCCTTGACCAAGTTTTGGGAGTTACTTGGTCATGTTTAACCATTTTCATACTTTGACAACCTATCGAAGGAGGAGTGCAAGGCGAAGCAGAGATTGTGGAATATCGGGCATTTTTGGGTCCTTTCTGGGTTTATGGGATAATGTAACGGGAATGGGATGTTGGCCCATGGGTTTACCCATGTTAATGCCTAGTTTGTATCTATAAATAAAAGTCTAAGCGATGTAAGGAAGGGTCGTAATTTCTATGTGCAAAAGTAGATCTGTGTGATTTGTCTCTATGCATACTGTGTGAGACTTACAGAGCTAAGTGCAAGTCATTGTAAGAGGTTGTGAAAGGATGTGTTCTGATATCTACTCGGGGAAGGAGGATCTAGCGAGCTGTGCAGATCTCCTGTCCTATGTGGAGTAAGTTTTCGGTGGCTCTGTGATGTAACCAATTGAAGAAGCTAAGAAAGAAGAAGAGTTGGTGGACGTAGACCCAGGGTGGGGGTGAACCACGTAAACATTGTGTGTTATTCTTTGTTCTTTGGCTTGATGTGTTTATGTCTTATTTTTCAAAGTGCTTTGAGATGATTAGATAGATCTACTTATTCTTAGTGCTAACAATGTGTAGACAGTTAGATCTGACATATATGAATGTGCTTAGTGCTTGATGTATTAGATCTAACCTATCTGTTGAGGCTAAGTGATTGAATACTATAGATTAGTGTGAATGATGTGAATCTCTTTTTTATCAGTGAAGTGAATAGTGTTTACATATCGAGGAACTAACGGTGCTAAGTACTCTATTAAGTGTCATAATCACAGATCCGTGTCCCAGCTAAGGTTGCAGACACCTAAGTCTTGCAACCACCCCTGCCTCTACCTCGAGTGAGACTTCATCTTCTTCGCAGGTTTTGCCGAAAGGGCCGGTAGTTAGGGTTTTGTTGGTGCGTTGTTGTAGTGTTGAACCTCGGGTCTACCCTTGTGCCAACAAGGTCAAACTGTACAAAGTTTCATAGAAGAATTTAGGAAAAAATCTCTTGCATTGAACATTCATTTGGATTCTTATGAAACTTTAATGAAGTATATTGGTGCACTTCACAGTTATATTCATCATACGTTTCTCTTGTTTAACCCCACTAGTCTTGGCGAAGTTTGTGTGCAATCCACTCACCTTGAGAACAAGGTGAAGCATGTTCAAGAAGATCCCACGAAGAAACCTTCCAATCTCCCACATAAAACTTTTAAGAATTTTAAAAGGAAGGACAAGAATACCACCACAGTGACGAGAGAAGGAGGAAATTCATATTGTACTCATTGCAAGAAAAGTGGTCATGATGAAGAACATTGTTGGAAAATACATCCAGAAAAGAAACTGAAATAGTTCGGTGGAAAAGGGAAGACAAAAACCATTGCTACAATGCAACAAGATCTTGGTTCCAATTCAGGAGATAAAGGAAATATCCCAACGGTTGGAGTACAAGGTAAATATTCCCTTCATGCTAGTTCAAGTTCCAATAATTAATCTCATGATGATGAACAAAAGAGGAATGAATTATTTCACATAAGACTTGTATCTAAACACACTAAGATAGATACATTATTTGATTCGGGTTCCCAAGTAAACTTAATATATGAAGCACTTGTCAAGAAGATGGGTCTTGAAACGAAACCACATCTGAAGCCTTATCCTCTTGGTTGGGTATGTGATAAAGAAAAACTTAATGTCACCAAACAATGTAGGTTCAGATTTTCTATAGCTTCAAAGTTGATTGATGAAGTGGATTTGGATGTTGTACCACTTGATATATGTGGCATAGTGTTGGGAAGTCCTTATATTTATGATACAAAAGCAGTCTTATCTCTTCATGAGAACAAATACCACCTTACAAAAGGGAGAGTGGAATATATTTTTAGAGCTCACAACATGAGAGTAAATAATACACTTGTTAGTGCAGGGAAAATGAAGAGACTCATAAACACTAATAAGAGATATGTACTCATTGTTGTAAGAGAAAAAAATGTCAGGACATTCGTACTCATGGTCGTAAGTGTAGAGTTCTTCCATGAACATCAGGCCTTCCAGCAGCCTAAGGAAGAAAAACTTAAACATAAGATCCTCTTGAATTCAAATTTCAAGGAAACTAAAAGAAATCATAACAGCATTATAATCAAACATTCATCATAATAAAATCACAACAATCCATGTGAATCAGTCAATCATGAACTCTTTCATTATCAGAGGAAAATAAGATGGAGTAAGAAAGATGACTTATATTAATCAAGAAGTCTCAAATCAAGACATAACCAAAGAACCAGTGTTCTTCATCAAAATATTACAATAGCAGGGAGCCTAGCTCAACCATTTGACCTTAACAAAATACTAAAACTACCTATATATTCTGATAAATGTTGCAACCACCAGGAGTGTGATCGGACCACTGCATTAATGCTTTCATTCAACACCTTCTCTGTTAGATTGTGCATGCCTCCTCATGTTAGATGTGATCCAGGCGCAGTTATGTTCTTTACAGGAAAATTTGTCCATAAAGAAGATTCGGATTGACAGTCTACCTTCATGACCACTCTCTGCATTTTTTCCATTTTTGGGGTGAGATGAGGTCTAAATTGTCACACCTATATTCAATAACTACCTTCATCGGGATCAGGATGAGGCCTGGCACTCATGAATGCTTAGACGGTGCCCATGACTGTTGAGAGTCAATCTCGATGTCTCGAGGCCATGTTGATCTTTTTATGTGACCGATATGGGCGCTTTTGGACTTTGGCGCAACTCCTTTTCATCGCTCCATCTTGCATGCGACCTTGGCTCATAACTTGGCACTTATATCCAAAGGCGCTTCAAGATTTCATTTTTCAGGAGTCTTCACTCCACTTAATTTTAAATATTTCGATGCCCGGACTTGCGAAATAGCCTTATTCAGATCAACAATTGGACTTGATTTGAATTTGACGGCAACAATTTCCTCCTTGAAAACCCCAGTCGCCAGCCGCTTAATGCTAAAACCTATGATTTGTGAAACCATGAATCTTTGGATCTGGTGCCACGCGTCCCTCTCAATTGGACGACT
The DNA here is from genome assembly GCA_010110895.2 of Picea sitchensis. Taxonomy (NCBI): domain Eukaryota; kingdom Viridiplantae; phylum Streptophyta; class Pinopsida; order Pinales; family Pinaceae; genus Picea; species Picea sitchensis. Next base: position 99,124 of record SNQJ01S0004727.1, on the reverse strand, counting down.
CTTATTGATTTCGGGTTTCAAGAGTTCCGACCTTTGAAGAACAAATTTAACAACATTTTGAACTCCTGATTCCCGTGATTATTTTCCACCATTGATCTCTCCTAATGAGATCTACGGCCCATATTAAATCTTTTCTCGACTTTTTGACTTCAGGCTTTTGCTTCAAGCCTAAAATGGATTGTTGGGAAAGTTGAGCTTTGTGTTCATGGTTGCGGCCTGCATGATCGAGGATTCAAATGACTAGTTGTGAGTTGGGAAAATAGGGAGACCAGGGAAAAATTACAGACTTAGGTAGAAACCACAAACCCACAGGACTCTAACAAGTTCATGTGATAATATTTGGCTCCACGGGGGATGGCATGCGCCCTACGACCTACCAAGAACAAGTAGTTACAGTGCCTTAGTTGTTGGGTTTTGGAGTTGTCCTCAAAAAACATCCTGCTGAGAATTAAAGGCCGACAAGCACACTATCCTAAAAATGAAAGAAAAATGCATGGGCCCTAGGAGGATATTATTTATGTACATTCCTAGACTAATTGATTTTTACAAAGAGCTAGGTGAAAGCAAACTTCCACCATAGCCATTCAAGCAACTCCCTAGCTGCAATTTTTTTTACTCTGTCATCGATCAAATAAAAACAATACAACTGTGATAGAAAAATGATTACGCTTTTCATCTCTCCTCCCAGTGCTGAAGTTAGGATAAAGCTGAGTGGCTCCAAGACATAAAGGAAATGCAACTCCATGTACTCCCTTACAGGTTCATAGAAAAAATAAAATAATCCACTAGGATGGTGACAGAAAACATGCTCTATCTTACAGTTGCTCACACATGGATGAATGTCTTTGGCAAGCATGGGTGAGCGAATGGCTGATGCAGGCTGACTGATCCCAGGTGATGGTTTCTCATTTGTAGGCTCTGGGTAGGATATGAATTTCACATTTGGTTCTCCCTCTTCTTCTTCATGACTCTCCCAAGGATCAGAATAATAATCATCATAAACAGGAACCATGGGAAATCTCTTCTCTTTGTCTCCTCTAGGCACAAAATGGTGGATTTCCACACAATGTTTTTCCTCAATGTATAAAGTAAAAGGATTTGTGGTAGGCTCTTGGAAATCCTCAAAATCTGAAACATATGATTCCATGTATATAGCCATAGGATCATGAATCGTGTGACATAATCATGGCTTCTTTAGAAGACTAGGTTGCTCCTCTATAAATGCATCTCAGGTTGCAAATGAAAAACCTCCCTACTCCTTTGAAAACAATTATCAATCATCACCAGCTGCAGTCTCTTTTCCTTGTTGTTGTTCCATCTCTGGTTCATAATCACTATCTTCTTTCTCATAATCTGAAACATGTTGACAGTCTCTCTGCTTATGCACATGCAATTCTTCAAGACATGCTTGCATTCAAACCCCCCCATTAGCCCTGATGTTCTCTTTGACTTCTTCAGAATATTCAAACAGGTGTCTTAAGGATGAAGATTTCTTTTTTCTTAGGAGAAGGAAAAGCTATGGATGATGAGCCATGACATAGTACACCATGGAGGAAGTCTTTGTGGGTCTGATATCCACAGGCATACTATGATAAACATTGGAAAACATCTTTTTGAAGACAGCCAAGGCTTCCTCTTCCCCTCTCCTCAAGGCATTAAACTCAAACCAGTACTGATCAAGGGACTTGTTCTCACCCCAACACTTAAAAAAGGCATGGCATAGCTCGATCCAAGAACCAATATAACTGTCTCCCATACATTTAAACCACACAATAACATTTCTAGACAAAGAATGTGAGAAAAACCTCATGCCAAAATCCTCATGAACAATCTCAAACTGATCAACAAAGTTCTCGATGGCCTCCAAGTGCCTCTCGGATGTAACATGGTCTTCTCCAGAAAACTGAGGAAGATACTCAAAGAAATCAAGAGGATAAGGGTTAAGGCGATATGGCAGCCTTAGAGGTTTAAACAACTTATTTTTTATTTTAATTTGAAAAGAAGTGGGATGATCATGAGGATTAACGAGTTGATGGAAATGCTCAGCATGAATAATGGAGGGTAATGAGATTTGAGAATAATGTGAATTATTTTCAACCTCCCTAGGGCTACAAGGGTGATCAATTTCAAGAGGAGATGCAATACAGATCTCACTTTTATGAATAGGCTGAGGTGAAGACACAAGATAAACATCTACAACACAAGAAGAGGGCATGTCTTCTTCTTCCAAGGATGGATAAATAAAGGAAGGCTTATTATCATCTGACTAGACAAAGTAGAGGATAATCCTTTTTATATGTAAAGGGAAAGAGAGAAATGAGCTGATAAAAAAAAAACAGGATTTCATGAAGAAAGCTCATAAACTGATACCTGGTCTTCCCCTTCAGTATGGTCATATTTCTGTCAATAGGTTCCTCCCCAATGGAGTCTTTGATTGTGGAGTTTCCAGGTGCAAACTGCAATCTTCAATGGTTCTGATATCTGATGCACCTTCAGAATCAAAATCTTTGTGTTGTTCTATCCCAGGGAAATGTCTTCAATTCGTTCCCTAGCAATGGTACCAGAAATGTTATCACTAGAAGTCACCCTCAGATTGCATAGAAGGTAAGCCCAATACCCATCAGTTTATACAGTAAATGTAAATGAGTTTTAAGAGGCCAAATGGAGAAGACTCAATGAAAATAGCGTTCTAACTCATAAATTTGAACTGGTATACGCAAGCAATTGACGTCTTGGATCAACTTCAGTCACTAAGTTGGAGTAAAGGTGAGTAGGAGGAATAATTTGGTGAGAAAAGTGTAGAGGTCTTCCATGAATATCAGGCCTTCCAATAGCCTAAGGAAGAAAAACTTAAACATAAGATCCTCTTGGATTCAAATTTCAAGGAAACTGAAAGAAATCATAACAACATTATAATCAAACATTCATCATAATACAGTCACAACAATACATGTGAATCAGTCAATCATGAACTCTTTGAGAATCAGAGGCAAATAAGATGGATTAAGAAAGTTGACTTAGATTAATCAAGAAGTCTCAAATCAAGACATAACCAAAGAACCAGTTTTCTTCATCAAAATATTACAATAGCAAGGAGCCTAGCTCAACCATTTGACCTTAACAAAATACTAACACTGCCTATATATACTCAGAAATGTTTCAACCACGAGGAGTGTGATTGGACCACTGCATTAACGCTTTCAGTCCGCACCTGCTTTGTCAGATTGTGTAGGCCTCCTCATTTCATATGTGAGCCAAGCGCAGTTATGTGCTTTACAGGAAAATTTGCCCATAAAGAAGCTTCAGATTGACAGTATGCCTTCATGACCGCTCTCTGGATGTTTTCCATTTATGGGGTGAGATGATGTCTCAACTGCAACACCTATCTTCAATAACTACCTTCATCGGGATCAGGACGAGGCCTGACACTAATGAATTCTTAGACGATGCCCACGACTTCTAAGAGTCAATCTCGACGTCTCGAGGCCATGCTGATATTTTTTTGTGACCAATATGGGCTCTTTCGGCCTTTGGCGAAACTCCTTTTCATCGCTCCATCCTGCATGCAACCTCAGGTCATAACTTGGTGCTTATATCCAAAGGCACTTCGGGATTTCATTTTTCGGGAGTCTTCACTCCACTAGATTTTAAACATTTCGATGCCCGAACTTGCGAAATAGACTTATTCAGATCAACGGTCAGACTTTCTTTGAATTTGATGTCCACAACTACCTCCTCAAAAACCCCAGTCGCCAGCCGCTTAATGATAAAAACTTTGATTTGCAAAATCGCAAATCCTTAGATATGGTGCCACATGTCCCTCTGAACCAGACGGCTCCTATTGATTTCGGGTTTCGAGAGTTCGGACCTTTGATGAACAACTTTAACAACATTTATAACTCCCAATTCCCATGATTATTTTCCACCGTTGATCTCTCCTAATGAGATCTACAACCCAGATTAAATATTTGCTCAACTTTTTGACTTCGGGCTTTTTCTTCAAGCTTGAAATGGACTGTTGAGAAATTTTAGCTTTTTGTTCATGGATGCGGCCTGCATGATCGAGGATTCGGACGATTGGCTGTGGGCTGGGAAAATAGGGAGACCAAGGCAAAATTACAGACTTAGGTAGAAACCACAAACCCATAGGACTCTGACAAGTTAATGTGATAACAATATGAATTAGTCCAGAGCGTAAAGAAATGGAATCACTACTTGTTAGGAGAGGAAACAATCATACATACATATCACCATCCCTTACAGTATCTCCAAGCACAGACCAAATTGCAACAATATCGACACTACATATGGATGGGTTTTCTACAACAATTTCATTTGGTAATCAAGTACAAAAAGGGTACAAGTAACAAGGTAGCCGATATGCTTTCTAGACCTCCTATTGTTGCTTCTATTATTTTGAAGTATACTTCTTTATCTCATGATAGCTATGTAGAACAGTGTACCATCAATGAAGATTTTAAAGAAGTATATGAGAAGCTAACCCTTGGTGCACAGGTAGATAACTATTGTTTGCAGGGAAAACTACTCTACCATCTTGGAAAACTATGTATTCCTAAAAGTGAATGAGTCCATGTAATATGAGAAGCTCACACTTCTCTTGTGTCTAGGCATTTTGGCGTAGGAAAAACTATGGCTCATTTGCAGAGGTTTTTTAACTGGCCTCAAATGAAAGAAATTGTAACTAAATATGTAAAGGGGTGTGTGATCTGTTCTACTTGTAAGCCCACTAATAGAAAATTGGGGCTATAGACACCACTTCATGTTCCATCCCATCCATGGGAAAGTATCTCCATGGATTTTGTAGGGGGTTTACCAATGACCAAAGGGGGTCATGACTATTTGTATGTTGTAGTGGATAGGTTTAGCAAGATATGTATCTTGATGCCATGTAAAAAGCATATCATTGTTGAGAAGACTACTAATATCTTCTTTCAGTATGTTTGGTTTCACTTTGGGTTACCCATGTCCATTGTCTCGAATCAAGATACTCGATTCCTTGGGGACTTTTGGACTAGCTAGTGGAGGATGATGGACACCAAATTGAAGGGGAGCATTTTTTTCCATCCACATATCGATGGGCAGATAGAGGTGGTAAACAGAACAGTGGTACTTTTGCTTCGAGGCTACTGCAGCAAGAATCCCAAGTTATGGGATGAATAGATATCCCATGTACAATATGTTTACAACCGAGCATTACATTCGTCCACTCAGAGTTCACCTTTTGAGACATGTTTTGGGTACCTACCCAAGGTTCCTTTGGACTTGATGTATGGGAGATATGTCGATGTGAATGAAGAACGAACAGAGGATAAAGCCCACAATTTCATCCAGAGGATCCAATAGATACACCAGGAAGTCAGGGAATAGTTGGAGAAAATTCAAGAACAGTATAAAGATTGGCATGACAAGCACAAGGTTGATCATCAGTTCCAGGTTGGAGACCGGGTATGGATTCACATCAGCAAGGAGATATTGAAGGGTGAAGGCAAGACAATCAAACCCATTCATTATGGACCCTTCACTATCTTGGAGAAAAGTGGTACCAATGATTTTTGTCTGGATCTTCCACCTTGTTAGCACTCAGTAATTTCTTTGGGTTGTATCAAAGAAAGCCTCAAGGTAACTGTTTCAACCAACTTTAGATTGTATTCTGACCTATACAACCAGAGAGGGCTCTCTCATATGTCTAATGACTGGTAATAACTCAAATATTTCATCAATAAATGAACAAAGGTCATATTTTGCAATAGGACAAGTTTATTTTTGTTTTAAAAGGGATGGTAGGACAAGCAAGAGAGAAAGTACCATTGGGCAATGGAGTCAAATTCTGAAAACGAGAGAAACAAATGACTTAGTGATTGAACTTAAGAGGATAAAGGCTAAATAAGTAATAGTCTTTCAGTTAAAAATTGTTGTGTGTGGTGGGAGAAAAACACATGAAGAAACTCAGAGAACTGTTGAGGATGAATTTAGAGTTAACTTAGAAGAAACACAGTTTGTCTAAATCGCACGAATCTAGAGCATTACGCAGAGAATTCTAGATTCGAAATCACATTCTGATTTAGACAGAAATTTACAGATGTGAATATAAGAGAACATGAAAGAACATATGCAAATAAATAATACAATACATCAGACTGCCACTGTTAGAATATTTTCGTCAAAGCTTCAAGACCTTTTCATTAAGTTTCAATCGAATTCGAAAGCTACATTCAATAGTCACTGTCTACATCGTTTTTCCAACCAACCCCTTTTACATGAAAATTATCCCCATATATAGAAAACTAATGTCACCCTTGGCTTATAGGGTCTAACTACTCTCTCCTAGAATCATGGATCCGATTTCTTTGAAAGAAAACAATAACTTCAACGGATTTACTAAAAATAGAAAACCCAACTTTGCCAAATCATAATCGTAACTGAAATATTTTTTACAATCATTGATCATGATGTAAATTAGACCATATGGTTTTGATAAGTCATCATGTGCATTGTTGGACACTTTGTCACCTTTTCACGGCAAGTTTGCTACGCAATAGTAACCTACAACAAAAACACAGTGCATTTCGCAGCAAACTGGGAAAATAGAAGTTAAATATGAAATCATATATCACTAATAAAAAACTATTTTTCTAAACTGAAAGAATTTTTTGTATTTAATATTGTTTTAAATAAAAAACTCTCTAAGTTTCTTTAAATTCATCTCTGGTTGGCCGAAATACGTGTCGCAAAAACATGTCTTGGACAGGAAATCATGAAAACTGAAAAATAGGGCTCAAATATTCCTTTGAATCTCCCAAAATATGAAACTATTTTCAAATCTGAGAGAGGTTTTTATTATGTGGTTTGTCCTCAACAAAAACCTCTCATGGATTTTCAAAATTCCTCTCCAGTTGGTCATAACGTGATCTTGAAGTTGACCACTAAACCAGTCATTTGCGCAGCGGGACCTGTAGCATGTGCACAGGAAAAACCTCTGCGCAATGAAATCCACTGCGCGACAACATCCTATGCACGACATAATCCCATGTGAAACATCCCACTGCGCGATGAAATCCATTGCGCGATGACATGCTCTGCGTGACAACATCCTATGCGTGACAGCATCCCATGCACGACAGCCCACTGCACGATGAAATTCATTACGCGATGACATCCTTTGTGCGACATCACATGCGCGAAAACCCATTGCACGATGAAATCGACTGCGTGACAGAATCCTTTGTGTGGTGAAGTGCTCTACGTAGCGCGTAGAAAATTTTGCAACGCACGGTTGCAAATGGAACTAATAAATGATAAACTTCCTTTTGAAATTGACCCTTGGAGATGTTAAATGATGCCAGGAATAAAAACAATATGGGTTCTAACAGGCATGACTTTTCAAATTGTTGACAAACCTCTAACCTTAGCTATGGAAATCATGGTGCTAACAACTGGCTCCAATGGGGATTCTATCCTCCCTGTGAGGTTGCAAACAATAGTAGACCAAGCGCCTATCCATTGGGTTTCTCCCAAAATCAACTTTCCGACTGTAACTTGTAACCTACATCTGCTGAAAACCCAAAGTTGTATATGCTCCAAAATGAAATCTGAAACGAAGTTGAAATTGAAAACTACAGATTGCTAAAATAAATGCTCGTAGTATCGAGCTTATTCGCACTCCTACCTACCCTAACTGTTGAAAAAAATGCCAATAGAGTGAAATCAAAATGCCAATGCAACCATGCAATCACTTTATCCACTTTTTTCTTTCTTTTCACATGCTTGCTCCAAATCCTGTTTACTAATAAGTCATTCAAAAATTTATCTATAAATTCAAATCTTAAAAAATTAAAAACATTGGGATTGTTTACCGCCTCCAACAAAACTGCAAATGGATCCTCCAGAACATACATAAAACAACAATCATGTTTCACCCCTTCCACTGCATCCTTGTTTTCATGTAATTCAACTTCTTGATTACCACAAACAGGATGAAAAATATGTTGAGACTGTTGGAAATAACAATCTTTTGAATCAAAAGACAGTGTTGGTTGAATGAAACCCCTAGTGGAAAGCAATCCATATATAACATTGATGTTGATTGACCATCATATTTATTTCAAAGATGATAGTTGATCACAGGCTGCAAATCTAAACTAAAATAACCTTCCATGTAATCAACAACATGGTCATTAAAAGTATGAGAAGTTTGTTGGTCGTCTTCACTGATAACAATTTTCTCATGTAAAACAATGTCACTGTGAATGCACTCAGACTTCATTGTTTCCTTTGTTATCTCATGATTTACTTTCAACAATTCAAAGGAAGAAAAACAAAATGGAAGACAATTTTCATTTGCAAGTCCACTGCTTTCATCATATTCAACATCATGCCTAGAGGATTTCTTATTTGAAACATTATAAACTTTTTGCTTCAACAATTTGAAAGACGCAAAACACAGTGGCAAGGTTCTTTCACCTAATTCAAAACTTTCTTTATTTTCTTCACTGTTGCCATATGCACATTTTTCAATTTCTTTGGATTGTTGAACATGCTCATTTTCAGATTCATCTTCGACCAATGGATGCAATTTTGAACTGACAATACCTTCTACATAACAAGTAACAGGGTCATCAAACACATGAGAATATTGCTGCAATTTCTTGTCAATTTGTTCCAGTGAATCAATGTGATTTGGAATCAACACACATTCCTTTGCTTCAGTGATGATATTAGAATTTTATTTCAACAATTTAAATGAAGAAAATCATAAAGGTAAAGAATTTCCTTCAGCTGATTCAATACTTTATTCTTTGTAACTGTGATATGTAGGTTGATTGCTCTCATTACATTGTCGAAAAGGAACATTTTCTGATAGAGAACATCCAGTTGGTTGTTCTAGGAAGTCAACACCATAATCATCATCATATTCATAATATATAGGCAAATCAACAACATCTGCAATGCCATCTAACAAGAAAAGTCTTGGGACATCAACCTGCTCTTCAACAAGCTGATTTGCAAATTCATTTTCTTGACTATCTACAAATGAATACATAAAACAATCAGCCCCGTGCTTATGATGAGATGGATCAAAAACTAAATTAACACCTTCTTTTTCAATAAGTGGAATATAATCCTTTGCAAAATCATAAACATTTAAATCTTCAAGAGAACATATGATATTATTAACCCTCTTCTCAAGATTCAAATCAACTGTTTTTTGTTCATATTCATTGCCATGTTCTTTAGCATCCAACTCCTCATTTCAAATATGTTTACATGCTTGAATATTGTGTTGAATCTCCTGAGCATTATTAAACATTTTTTGTAAGGACTTAGATCTTATTTCCATCAGAAGGAAAGACAAATCTGGATGAAAGCTTGTTGCATAATGGAGCATGGAAATAGCTTCAGTGGGTTGAATTTCGTTTGGCAATTTATAATAAAGACTAGCAAACATCCTATTGAAATTTGAGATGGTTTCATCTTTCATTCTTATCGTGCTATAAAACTCTGAAAGGAGTAGATCCCATGACTTTATCTCACCCCAAAATCTACAAAAATCTTCCCTCAATTCATCCCATGAGATAATCGACTGAGGTTGCAAATGTTTGAATCATGCTTTGGCATCTCCTTGTAAGGAATGATAAAAGGCCCTCATAGATACATCATCATGTTCGATCTAAAAAAATTCTATAAAATTCTCAAAGACTTGAATATTCTTTTCAGCTGACTTTCCATCAAGCTCTCCATCGAACCGAGGAAGGTACTTATAATGTTTCAGAGGAAAGTCATGAAGGATGGAAGGAAATTTAAGAGGACTATATATTTCTTGAATCTTGGAGGGTGTAGGATTAAGAACAGAAGGTACAAGCGCAGCTTTGGTTTCATTAAGCTCACAAGAATGATCATGAACATCATATGGCTCAGATGAAGGAGCTTGGTGAATATTGGTTATACAAGAAGAAGGTATACCTACAGTTTTCCATGGAAGATATACAAGGGTAGATCTTTGGGTTTCATTTGAATGCAGTAAGTGAAGAAATATTCTTTTGAAAAATTCAGGAAAGGACAAGAAGATATTGATAAAACAAAAAATTACTTCTTGGACTAAACTTAAGCTCGAGTACCTGATTTTTCCATAGTGCCCTTCCATATCTCTGTCAACGGGTCTCATTCTCTAGTGGAGTCTTTGAATCGCATTTGAATCTTGATTGGAGTCACCATGAAAAATTTAGCTCTGATTCTTCTGCCATTGGAATCACCTTCAACTGATTTTTTGATTTGTGGAGTCACCAGAGCATAAATACAACCAATATGTTCCTAAGTGTCTGCTTCTCTCAGACCTCAGAAATCAACCTTCTCGTTCTTTCCCAGAGAAAATTTTTAATTTTGTCCCCGACAGCGACACCAAAATGTTATCACTTGGTAATTTCCTTGGGTTGTATCAAAGAAATCCTCGAGGTAATTGTTTCAACCAACTTTAGATTGTATTCTAACCTATACAACCAGAGAGGGCTCTCTCATATGTCTAATGATTGGTAATAACTCAAATATTTCATAAATAAATGCACAGAGGTCATATTCTGCAATAGGACAAGTTTATTTTTATTTTAAAAGGGATGGTAGGACAAGCAAGAGAGAAATTAACATTTGGCAATGGAATCAAATTATGGAAATGAGAGAAACAAATGACTTAGTGACTGAAATTGGGAGGATAAAGGCTAAATAAGAAACATTATTTCAATTAAAAATCATTGTGTGTGGCAGGAGAAAAACACATGAAGCAACTCTGAGCATCGTTGAGGATGAATTCAGAGTAAACTTAGAAGAAACACAGTTTGTCTAAATGGTGTGAATCTAGATCACTACACAGTGAATTCTAGATTCGAAATCACGTTCCGATTTAGACATAAATTTAAATATGTGAATATAAGAGAAAATGAAATCACATACGCAAATAAAGAATACAATACATCAGACTTCCACCATTAGAATATTTTCGTCAAAGATTCAGGACCTTTTCATTAAGTTTCAATCGAATTCGAAAGCTACATTCAATAGTCACTGTCTACATTGTTTTTCCAACCAACCCCTTTTACATGAAAATGATCCCCATATATATAAAACTGATGTCGCCCTTGGATTCTAGGGTCGAACTACTCTCTCCTATAATCATGGATTCAATTTCTTTGAAAGAGAACAATAACTTCAATGGATTTACTAAAAATAGAAAACCCGACTTTGCCAAATCATAATTGTAACTGAAATATTATTTACAATCATTGGTAATGATCAAAATTCGACCATATGGTTGTGATAATTCATCATGTTCATTTATGTGCACTCTGTCATCCCTGCACAACAAGTTTTTTATGCAATAGTAACCTACAACAAAAACACAGCGGATTTCGCAGCAAACTAGGAAAATAGGCGTTAAGGATGACATCATATATCACTAATAAAAAACTATTTTTATAAAATGAGAGAGGTTTTTGTATTTACTCTTTTTATAAAGAAAAACCTCTCTATGTTTCTTTAAATTAATCTCCATCTAGCACGAATATGTGTCGCAAAAACATGTCTCAAACAGGAAATCATGAAAACTGAAAAATAGGGCTCAAATATTCCTTATAATATCCCAAAATACGAAATGTTTTTTAAATCGAAGAGAGGATTTTACTATCTGGTTTGTCCTCAACAAACACCTCTCGGGGATTTTCAAAATTCCTCTCCATTTGGTCAGAAAGTGATCTTGAAGTTGACCACTAAACATTCATTTACGCAGTGCGACCTGTAGCTTGTGCGTAGGAAAATCCTCTGCGAGACGAAATCCACTGTGCCAAAACATCCTATGTGTGACATCATCCCGTGCACGACATCCCACTGCATGATTAAATCCATTTCATGAAAAAATCCACTGGACGATGACATCCTCTGCGCGACAACATCCTATGTGCGACAGCATCCCATGCGCATCAACCCACTGTGCGATGAAATTCATTGCACGATGAAATACACTGCGAGATGAAATCCTCTACATGACAACATGCCATGGGTGACAACCCAATGTGTGATGAAATCCATTGCATGACGAAATCCACTGGGAAACAGAATCCATTGCGCGGTGAAGTGCTCTACGCAGCGCACAGCTGCAAATGGAAATGGAAATACTAAATGATAAGATTCTTTTTGAAACTGACCCTTGGAGATGTTAGATGATGCCAGGAATAAAAACAATATGGGTGCTAACAAGAATGTCTTTGCAAATTTTTTACAAACCTCTAACCTTAGCTATGAAAATCATGGTGCTAACACACCTTACATGGAGATTTACTCAGTTGTGAACGTTGAGAACTTGAAACTTTTTGAGCCTCCCATGATCATGGATCAAGATGAGGAAGTTTTAATACCTTTAGTTGATGATTTTTCACCTAAGTACTTGGATGTGTTATAGGAACATATCATCCTGGACAGGAGGATGAGGACTTTACGTAGGGGTGATGTTGATTATCTTCGAGTAGGCTTAAAGGGAACACATCCAAGCAAGGCAAAGTGGATAGAGAAGGAAAAAGTGAGGGGACTCTTCCCTCACTTACTTGTTTATTGAAGAAATATTTTGGTGGTCCAAAAAGCTCTCAGTGGTAAGGCATGATCAAAAAATGATCCAGAGAAGGCTAAGAACAACTCAGAACTCGTAGAGGCAACTCAGGACGCTCAAAATGGCTTCAACAGACAGAGAAAGGGAAACAATTAAAATTTCCCCAAATTTAGTTAAAATGACATGATTGTGAAGAGCGCGTCGCAAGATTTATAATGATGCAAATGACTCATCAAACGAAGTTACGGATTGAAATATATTCACGGTCAAAGTTTGGTCAACCTAGCCCAGTCAGCAAGGGATGAGTCAGCATCTGTACTATTGGTGTTGACATATCTACAGTACACATGGAAGGAGAAGGAAGGTGACACATGGCATGATGACGTTAGCATGGTGATGAGGCAGCACCAGAGGTTGCCACATGTCACCCAGTTCTAGCATTTTTGGGTCGATTCGTGGACCAATTGGATCGTGCCACGTGGTAGTCCATACATTTTGTACGCTGACCTGGCACGATGACATGGCATGATGACTTGGCAGAGGATGACATGGCTGAGTGAAATTCCACCATGTGTCCCAATCAGAGGCTGCCACGTGGCAGGCGAGAAATGCTCAATGACAGTCTATGGGAGAAATTTCAAAAAAATATAGTTTGGCGGGTTCGCCAAATCTGGCGGACCATGCCAAACTTAGCCACAGTTAGTCGTTGGGATATGGATATAGTACCACCTCTAAAACGAGCAGAAAAAATATTGTTATATATATATTACAACAACATAAAACCCAAAAGGGGGAGGCCCGCGGGTTTGACCTCGGGACCTCCTCTAGCATATACGCCTTAACAAATCTGCCAAACCAACATGCCATGGGTCTTAATTTGTAACCATCGTCGTAAAAAATATTTAAAAGGTGAATCCGCCCAGCCACCAGGGAGAGGCACACGTACGGTACGACTATTAGGGCATGAAAAACGATGCAATCCAGTCATTAATGCAGGTTGCAGGGATGACACAAAACTGAGACAAAATTCTTCTTGGGTTTGGGAGTGACAGAGTCAGATCGAGGCGTGGAGACGGTCATTTTTGGGTAATTCGACGCCACGAATTCAGTGGTGTTGTTTGTTTTTTTATCTGAGCATTCCTTTTGCATCTTGATTTCAGAATGAGGTATACTTATGTATTTTTCCAAATTATTTTGTTGAGTTAATGAAAGATCCTACCCATTTGAGAGCAGGACCCGGAGACATAGTCCACCAAGGAAAAACTTTGTTATCAACTTTTTGTGTTCATATTTGACGATTATGTCTCTTCATTTTTATATTTTCCTTCTTTAATGGTGCACTCTAAATTTTCCTTCTTTAATGGTGCACTCTAATTTATTCTCATTTAATGCAATTGTTTATAATTCACTCGATGAAAAGATCCTGGATCACCTTGACCTTTGATACAAACAACTCTGACACCATTGATGTCAATGTAGCTATACTTTGTTCAAAACGATCCAATCTATCCCTAGGTCTTCCTCCTCTTCATAATGTTCACTCGCCATTCTTGATGCTCTACTTATCTCTAGCCCTGACAATAATTCTTGTCCTTTTCTTTTGTAATCAATGTGGGTACTTACCATACAGGTCTCACTGAATGTATTCGAACATCCACTCGGATACCAACTGATCCATAAACGGGAGGTTTATATCCTATCTGTCTCACTAACACAAAATTCTCTATTAAAATAGTTATAACTTTGGTTGTGTAGATGTCAGAAAAATTCTCGACCAATCAAGTCTAAGTCGATTCGGAAAGAAATAATGAGTCAATTCGAGTCGGGAAGAAATAATGAGTGAAGACAAGTTAGGAAAAATGAAATTCGAAGAAAGTAGGTTTGATTCAAGGAAAGTTGGGTCGAGTCAAGGAAATTCGGGTCGAGTCAAGAAAAGTCAAATTTTCCCAAGTCAGAATTACTCAAGTTGAAATTACTCAATTCAAAATTTTCCCAAGTCGAATTTATTCTAAGTCGAGTTGACCAAGATATGTCTACCAATCGAATGGGGAAGAAAATTTGACCAAAAGGTAAACCAAGTCGAATTTTTAATGACCAACAGCTGGAAGGAATATTTGAGGGTAAATTTACTCAGCAGTTATGTCATAAAAAAAATTGGAATGAATTTGGATAACCTACGGTGCATCAAAACGTAGGGGAGTCGATTTTAATATCCCCAACAATTAAAAACGCCTTAGAATTTGATTTGGAATCCAACGACGGAGGAAAATTCTCAACGAGGTCGGTTATGATCACAACTACTTAAAAACAAATTAGAAATCCCAGAATGAAAAGCAACTGATATTGAAGGAGGGTCGTTGATTTCTAACCTTGGAATTTATTGCATGGCTATAATTAAAGAGTCATTATTCCAGTGTATTAACCCACTGAGAACCAGATTAATATAAAACAAGCTCATACAATAACAACATGAATTCCTCATCTATAGAATATACATATATGATGATTAAATTATAGTGCATGCATTAACCATTTCTAAGCAAACACAAACCAAGACATTCATCACACATAGACTCATATTTTTACCCTGGAAAACCAAGATTATTTTGGCATCGACCAAGCTCTTATTTATTCGACAATGGGAAATTTATAGGTTCTCTAGTACATGTTTATACTCCTCAGTGACATCTGGGAAACTGATCCAGGTGGATATTGGTGGCCACCCACCTATTCCAACTGGCTCCTCTTGATAGTTTTAGTTCAACACGTTCTTCTGTACTTATTTGTAATTTTGGGTTCTACACTTCTGTGGTTGTCTAAATCTCTACACATATTCCAGGTGGATATTGGTGGCCTCCCACCTAATCCAACTGGCTTATTTTGTATGTTTTCATGTCAACACATCTTGTTGTACTTCTAGGGTCGTTTTGGGGCCCTAAACAATGTTGCTTTGGCTCACCACATTGTAAATGGAATCATAGGTTTACTGCGTAATGTGTAGTTCACTAAAATACCTATCCAACGGGCTATCACGCGCCTAAAATGGAGTTCGTATGAAAAATTTATGACCCCTGGAAGTTGAGGTAACAACTTACCCATAGGGGCCCACATAACTTTTGGTGTTTCATCTCCTAGGGTTAGGTTTTTGGATGTCTAGGGTTTTTTCATTCATGAGTAATATCAAAAAGGCCTATGGAGCCTCATTGTAATCATTTTTCTGAGACGAATGCGCATAGCAGCCACATCTCTTCTTAGAGATAGATACCACCATTCGAGCAAGTGTTTTAGTTATGCAGTTTTACAGTTTCAGCCTATTTCATTTATTCAATAGAAGATATTGTTCATTGGATATATTTGTTGTTCTTCATATCTCTGTGTTTATTGTATTCATTGTGTTAATCGGTTCATTCCACTCCTAAATCTGGATCAGTGGTATCAGAGCGGTCTTCTCTTCATTTATTTTTCTTCGTGCATGTCCCTGACAAGATGTGGGTACAAGAAGTTGGGACTCGAACCAATCGATCCATTGCAAGATAGGTCGCATTGAACCCGACAACAACCCATGGGAGACAAAAATAAATATGATGGATCAGGAGATCCTTTTAAAATGTTGCTCGAGGAATCCCTTGCGCGACAAAGGAACGAAATGATGGACAACTTTGCACAGATCTTTCGGTGGCTCCCTACAGGAGAAGCATATTCATCAAGCGGCCATGCAACCCCCTTCAAGGTACAGGTAAATTTTTATATTCCATTTTTTGAAGGATTGATAGATCCAGATGCTATAGATAAATGGTCATATATGCTCGAAGGGTATTTTTTGGTCCACAATTTTTCCAATATGGAAAATATTACTTTTTCACTCCTCAAGGTCATCCCCCATGTTAAGGACTGGTGGGACACTTACTCTGAGCAAAGGGCCATAGAGGAATATACAATATTTTTTGTTTCCCCTACATGGGTTCCTTCCGGGATTCCATTAAAGAATAGTACTACCTTGTTGGAAGCTATGAGGACCAGTACACCAGATGGACTACTCTGTGTTAAGAAAGGGACTAGATAGTACCAGATTTCACCAATATTTTCCATACCCTGTGCACCAAATTGGGTATCAAAGACTCTGAGAGACATCTGGTGCTCAAAAACCACAGTTGTTTGCATAGATACATTCAAGTAGAAATGGAATTTCTAGAAATCACCTCATTGGGTATGGCTTATATATACGTTGTCAAGATCGAGAAAAAATTTAAGTATAAGAGGCGAGAGTTTGGATCTGCAAACTCCTCACATCCGAAGAAGGGAAAAATATGCCCCAACCCACACAGCAAGGGACGGAGAAAATATTTCCACTCTCATGACAACCAGTCCAAGCCTCTACACAAGAAGGGAAATGAGAAGATGAAGAAGGACACGGAAAAATGGTGTGAGTACCATAAGATCCCTTGGCACAACACTAAAGAATGACACTCCAAGCAATCACTCATGGTCGAGATGAAGGATTCTGAGTGAGAGATCAATTCTAATTCTAAATCAAATCTAGAAGGAGGGAAGTGAATTATCGATGTTGAACCTAGTGCCACTATTGCTACCCCCAAAGTCTAGCTGAGAGAACCATAAGAACCAGAGGAAGGGGAACGCCTCTTTCACTCGCGGATGTGGGTAAAGGGGGCTCTACTTCATTTTATTGTCAATATTGGCAGTCAAAAGAACATGATATTAGAATAGGTCATCAAGTGGTTGGGCCTATCGTTGACACCACAACCACAACCCTACACCAACAACTGGATTTTCCAAGGAAGAGATCTTTGTGTTAGCCAACAGTGTCATCTACCCTACGAAATCAAGCCTTTCAAAGATGAGGTATTGTGTGATATTTCTCCCCTTGAAGTTTTTGATGTTATTTTAGGAAAACCATATGTGTGGAAGCGTCATGTTTTGTATGAGTCTAGACCCCACATTGTTATTATTACTTTGGGTAGACAATTGTACAGGATACCAGAGGTAGCGCCACCTACCGCTATTTCTTTAATATCTGCTAAGCAATGCAGTAAGGTCATTTCACAGATCGTGGAGTTCGTATTCTTTGTGATCCATGCTCACAGTAAACAGAAGGTCATCGCCACATCCGTGGCCTCTACACAGAGCCTCTCTTTGTAGCAGAAGCAAGTGGACGGGATCATGGAAGAGTATAGAGACATCTTCCCCTCACCCACTGGGGTACCAAAGAACTTCCAAGTAAAGCATACAATTGATCTGAACCTTGTTGCACCTATGCCTAATGGACCAATCTATCATTGCTCGCTGATGGAAAATGATGAAATCAAGCATCAGATCCAAGATATTATTCAAAAGGGGCGCATCATACCCATCTCCTCCCCTTGTGGAAGCTCGATTGTACTGGTGCAAAAGAAGGACAGGACCTGGCGACTCTGCATTTATTACAGAGCATTAAACAAAATCACAGTAAGGAACCAGTACCCAATTCCCAGGATTGATGACCTTCATGACCAACTCAAGGGGGAAAAGTTCTTCAACAATATTGACGTAAGGTTTGGCTACCACCAAGATCCCATCGAACCAACTTATATATGGAAGAAAACATTCAAATCTAAAGAAGGTTTCTTCAAATGGTTGGTCACACCCTTTGGTTTAAAAAACGCAATAGCCACTTTCATGAGGTTGATGGATGATGTATTGAGACCCTTCACCAACTCTTTTGTAGTGGTATATTTGGATGACATCCTCATCTTCAACATAACTTGGGAGGAGAACATGTGTCATATTCAATAGGTTTTGAGAACTCTATGGTAGCACAAGCTATATGCCAACTTGGAAAAATTCTCCTTTAGCATGAACAGGGTCCAATACTTGGGCTACATTGTTGATGAGCATGGGGTACATGTTGATCCATCTAATATCTAGGTAATCCGTGACTGGCCATCCCCGACCACACTAACCAAGCTTCAGAGCTTCTTGGGACTGGCCAACTTCTACCGACATTTCATGTTGTGATTCTCCCATATTGCATGGGCCCTCACCAAGGGGACCAAGGGCGGTGGTAGGGAAAATTTCTTGTGGGGGAAGGAACAAAAATGATAATTCGATGATCTAAAGCATCATTTGTGCTAACCTCTAGTAATATCCTTTCTCGATCTTCAACAACCATTCGATATTGAGACTGATGCATCTAACTATGTTGTAGGTGCAGTTCTCACTCAGCACGGTCATCCAATGGCATACCATAGTGAGACACTCTCATATATTGTCTAAAAATACCCCACCTATGACAAGGAAATGTATTTCATTGTACAAGCATGTCTTCAATGGAAACATTACATTCCGGGAAAGGAGACGATCATCCACATTGATCACAATCCTCTACATTTCATACAGACACCGGGGAAATTACAGAATGATCTCAATCAGAACTGGTCCACCTACCTGCAACAATTTCATCTCAACATCAATTATAAGATAGGGAGCTCAAATCATGTCGTTTACTCCCTCAGTCGACCTACCATGGTTTCACTCACCACTAAGCTCCATTCCTATGGACATGAGGCATTTGAGTGAACCCAACTTTATCAACAAGATCTGGACTTCACCACCACCTATAAGCTCTTGGGTATCAACACACTTGTTACTGAATTTCACATTTAGGACGAACGGTTATGTCATCTAGGTCATCTTTGTATTCCTACAAGCGATCGTGCAAAGATGATTTGGTAATCCCACTACAATCGGATGGCAGGACATTTTGGCATGGAGAAAATTGTGGTCGTTCTACAGAAACATTTTTATTGGCCATAACTTCGACAGGACGTCAGCAAGTATATCATATGTTACACTTCATGTTCTATTTCCAAGCTAGCCATTAAGAAGCAAGGATTATACACCCCTCTTCCTAATCCCAAGAAGCCTTGGGAATCCATCTCAATGGATTACATATATGGCCTTCCATCCACCAATCAACGCAATGATTGTGTATTTGTGGTCATTGATCGGTTTTCGAATATGGCCATTCTCACAGCCTGCATGAAGAATATCATAGCAGCAGATACTTCCAAGATATTCTTCGAATGAGTGTGGTTCCATTTTGGGATGCCACGGACCATCATCTCTGACCGGGATAGCAGGTTCCTCAACACATTTTGGTCTAGTCTATGGTCACTATTGGACACCAAGATCACTAAATCCACTACTTTCCACCCCCAAACAAACAGCTAAATAGAGGTCGCCAATCAGATGATTGTGCACATCCTGTGCATGTAAAACTCTAAGCATTTGTGTACCTAGTATGAGAGTCTCCCCTATGTTCAACACAGTTACAACATGGCTCTCCATATCTCCACCGGCCATATCCCATTTCAGGTGGGGTTGGGATTCCAACCCTTGGGTCCCATTCATGTTGCACTACCTCTTTCCACAACATATACAGACTCTTCCCATGTTCATTCTTAGACCAAAAAATCCACCAAATCCACTGAGAGGATTCAACACATCCACCAATAGGTCCATGAGATTTTGCAGAAATTCAATGCTAAGTACAAGCAATGCCATGATCAACACAGGGTACCGCACCAGTTTCAGGTTGAGGACAAAGTTTGGTTACATTTGCAGAAGGATCATCTTATAAGATCCCATCGGAAGCTCTTCCCACTTCTCTATGGGAATTACACTATCACCAAGGTTGTAGGTAGAAATTATTTTCATCTCAACACTCCACCCTTCCTTGGTGTGCACCCAGTGTTCAATGTGGACCTCCTTCAGGAATATTTTCCACCATTATTGGACACCTCATATATCGCATAACAATTGAAACCAACCAAGCTCCACCCTGACTGCATGGAACAAGCATTCACCGATCAGATAATGGACACATAGGTCAAGGGAACTCGCCACCAGAGGATCCATCTTTATCAGGATGTCAAGGCAGGGCAGCTCCTACACCAAGGCAAGTGTCTCACCCAAGGCCAAATTCAACAGAAGTTTCCTAACCTGATGGGGTAAATCAATGTAATGGAGACCATTTCTTCCTAATGGGGGAGGATTGATCCAAGTGGATATTGGTGGCCACCCACCTATTCCATCTAGATCCTCTTGACATTTTTAGTTCAACACATTCTCCTGTACTTATTTTAAATTGTGGGTGCTACACTTTTGGGGTTGTCTGAATCCCTACACATCTTCCAGGTGGATATTGGTGGCCTCCCACCTAATCTAACTGGCTTATTTTGTATGTTTTCATGTTAGCACATCTTGTTTTACTTCCAGGGCCATTTTGGGGCCCTAAAAAGTGTTTTTTTGGATCACCACTGTCAAATTGTAGACAGAGTCAGAGTTTAGCAGTGTAATGTGTAATTCTCTAAAAGACCTTTCCAAAAGGCTATCACGTGCCTAAAACGGAGGTCATATGCAAAAGTTACGACCCTGGGAACTTTAGGTACTAACTTTCCCATAGGGTCCCACATAAATTTTGGTGTTTCATCTCCTAGGGTTAGGTTTTTGGATGTATAGGATTTTGGCATGCATGAGTAATATAAAAAAGGCATGCGGAGCCTCATTGTAATTATTCTTCTCAGACAAATGCACATAGCAGCCACATCTCTTCTCAGAGATAGCTACCACCATTCTAGCAAGTGTTTCAATTTTGCAGTTTTACATTTTCAGCCTATTTAATTTATTCAATAGAAGATAGTGTTCATTGGATATCTGTGTTGTTCTTCATTTCTCTCGGTTTATCGTATTCAATATGTTAATCAATTTGTTCCGCTCCTAAATCCGGATCAACAATCTCTCTACATCATTCACAACCAAATAACCCATTTCTCGTTGTGGGGATACAATATATAGAATGTTGAGTCGACTGAGAGGATAATTGGAAATTCAGGCATTTTTATAGCTCAAAATGCCACTATCATGCATTTTTTACTTTTTCATGCTTACTTACACATCCACCAACCACTTTTACTAAGTTTCCTCTTAAAAACAAAAATGTGCATGGTGTACACACTCTGATACATAGGCAGTGTGTGTACATACACTAGTTGCATGCCTGACAACCCGCGTATATTCTAAAAAGTTGCAAAAATTAAAATGTTTCATGCTTTCCGGTGGATTTTACGAGCTATGTCAAGTTGCACAACAATCTTACCTCCATTTCTTTATTTATTTGTCTTTTATCCCACATGGGAAAGGTATTATGATTGTCTCTTTATTCATTTTCATACAATCATATACTACCCAACTTTACATACATTACATACAAAATTGGACATCAATCATGGTGACGTGGGGCCTTTTACATCAACAAGTCGATCTCCTTCATTTCCCATAGCCTTAACAATTCATGTGTTGTTCATCTTTGAGTCTTGTGCCGATATCCAATTGTTCTTGTCGGATCTCATTTGGATCATATATTCCAAAGAAGAAGGTGGGCATTTCATATATGTATCATTGTATGTCTACGACATTTTTTTGATTGGAAAAAAACATGAACGCAATAAAGGAGATGAAGAATCATCTATCCTCCAAGTTCAACATGAAGGATCTCGGTGCATCGAACTTCATCCTAGGAATGGAGATCAAGAGAGATCAAGAAGCTAGAAATCTCTAGTTGAACTAGGAAACATATATTGAAACATTCTTGAAACGTTTCAACATGCAGGATTGCAAACCTATGAAGGTGCCAATTCCTGTGGGAGTAAGGATATTTGTTGAACAATGTCTAAGGACACAGCAAGAAATAGAGGACATGGGACATGTTCCCTATACAAGTGTTGTTGGTAGTCTAATGTATGTGATGGTATGCACTCGACCAGACATTTCCCATGCAGTGGGAGTGTTGAGTAGATACATGTCAACACCTAGGAAGGAGCACTAGATTGTTGTCAAGAGATTATTTAGGTATTTGTGTGGCACAAAATATTATTCTATATGCTACCAAGGAAAAACTAGATTTTACATTGAATTAAATGTACATGGCTTTGTCAACGTCGATTGGGCTGGAGATCTGGATTGATGAAAGTTGACCAGTGGATATGTGTTCAAAATGTTTGGTCGAGCAATCCACTTTATGAGTAAGAAATAGGTGGTCATAGACTTGTCAACAACATAAGTTGAATACATGGAAGCCACTCATGGAAGTAAAGTATTATGGTTGCAAAGGTTGTGTTCAGGAATCGGGTTTGAGTAGAGAGCTATGAAGATAAGTTGTGATAGTCAAAGTGCAATATTCCTGGAAACAAAACCAACTTATCATTCTAAGACTAAGCACGTTGATTTACAATACCATTTCATGAGAGACATAGTGGAAAGAAATAAGGTTCTTTTGGAGAAATTAGACATGTTGGAAAACATAGCAGACTCTTTGACCAAGTCTGTGAGTGATGTGAAGTTTTCTTGGTGTAGAGAGGCAATGGGCATTGTTTCCCTAGGTTTTTGAATGAGATTTCATAGATATCTCAGTTTCAACAAAGAAAACAAAAAGTGGGAGAATTTTGGGTTGTTATATTCTTTGCAATGAAAGTCTAGTTGAGGTGGATTGACCAACAATCGAAGGAATCGACAACAAGTTGAAGGCTGAGGTGGTTTGACTGGATAAATTCAAATTCAAAGAAATCGAAAGCAAGTTGAATTTCAAGGTGGTTTGACTAGATAAATTTTAATTCGAAGACATCGACAACAAGTCGAAGAGGTCAACCAACAAGAGGTCGATAAGCAGGTGTGTAGCAACCGACTAAAGACCGAATGAAGGACGACTGGTAGTCAATTGGTAATCTAACTTGGTAGTTGATTGTAAATGAATTATGAGATTCGTGGGATTTGTATCCAATGGTCTATGTGGATATGTAACCGTATTTGGGTGCCTTTTATTTATGTTTTTTCCTACTATAAATCCTATAAAGAAGGAATGTTGTAATTTTGTAAAAGAAAGTCGTAGAATAGCCAATATTTATAGGTTTTTGGTCATGTAGATGTAAGTCGAATTGGCTACATGGTTTTTCTTGTGTAAATAAAGAAGGTTTGATGTCAATATTGTCTTAGGTGTGGACCAAGGTTAGGCATGTAACCTTTTATTCTGAATGAATAAGACAACAAGAGAGAAGAATGCTCAAGGAATGTTGGTTTTCCACGATTGGGTTTCCAAGGTAAAATCTATGTGTATTGTGTGTTTGGTTTGTCATTTACTTTCTTGTTTAAATATTTCTTCTTCTCTTCTACTAGGTTTAATGTGGAAGTGTTCCTCATTTCCTAACACCCTTGATTTGGGGCTATTAATCAACCAAGGAAAAGGTTTTCTCATTAATCCCACTAAGGTCATACAACACTCATCAATACAGACAAGGCCCATGGAACCAACTCTAGCAGCATTTCCACCTCACAACCTCTCATTCCCCTCAGTATGTCCCACCCTAGGGATTTTACCCCTTATATGATCAATAGTCCTTTGACTATCGCACTTCCCTTACGAGTTTCAAAAACAGGATGACCAGGAATTATTCGAGCGCTATGACACTTGGAACACATGGTTGCACTCAAGAGTTATGACACCTTAGGCCAACATACAGGGAAACATGTTCCCATCAATTCTCTTCCCCAATATAATTGATACACAAGCCTGACAACCTACCTATTCAAACCCAAACCACTAATAGTTTACATGGTCACTCTAGCTCCATAGCTCCACTCTCCAATGATGGTAAGAATGTTAGACAACAAGCAAGAATAATGGCCAAGAATGGATGAGTGAATGAATGAGAATAACACTAATTCTCGATAAT
>SNQJ01S0004727.1:31067-72551 GCA_010110895.2 Picea sitchensis | reverse complement strand
TCACAGGCCCCTTCCCTTTACCATACCAAAGGGTATATCATTCCTTTAAATGCATTCAAATACACACAATAATATCACTTCAAATATTAAATTTTGGCTGAGGGAATTCTTACTTAAATTCCCTTTAGCAATTGTGCAGCATAAGTGCATCAAATCACACCTACACGATTATATTTAAGTACAATTGATGCTACCTAATTAATTGGACTACCAGTAGGATCTCCCATGCCTCCTTTATCATCCTTATGTTTGGTATTTAACCATACCCATTTTCCCTCATATATATGGCTATCAGCAACAACATTATCATCAACACTCTCAGTTGTGCAATACACTCCCTTTTTCCTGGGAACAATAGTCATGATTAGCAACTTTAAACTATCATAACCTCCTTCTTTCCTATATAAAAATAGACTATTCTTAGTCTAAAATATGTTAGATATGAATTAACAAATCTACATTCACTAATGCATATCTATATGCAATAAGAATCCATACTTAACATGCTCATAAATGCATATTCATTCCAGCTCCATGTGCTATATATAGTTGTCCAACATGCCACATAAAAATTGTTGCTACAACCATTGCATCCACCTATTTCATCATTTACATATCTCTTTGTTGTTCATGTTTGTCCTCGAGTCTCATTGGATTCTTGTATACTTTTTTTCTCTTATTGAAATCATTGAGAATTTTCTACCCAAAGCCTTTTTCCATCCAAACCACTCTTGATCCTTTTGCATTTTCACCCATATACTATGTTGATTTTATTGTCTTTGTAACTTTAGCATCTATTTTCTTTTATGGACCAAACTGTTTCAACCTTTCCTTGACTGAACACTTCAGCACTTGTTGTTTCTTGCACCATTCTCTTCTCCTTTCTTAACCACTCAACCTAAAACTTGACTTCCTTAGTCAATTTTTCTAGGTTACTATAATGTTGCATATATTCCTTGTTTTCTAGCTTCATAGATATTTACTCGAAGTAGTTAGCATTGCCTTGACTTTCCATCATAAACTCTAGTGGTACTTCCAACCTCTTGGAATAACACCAATGGCTCCTTTCCGTTTCAGATGGGTTCTCTTCAGGCTTTGTCTCTTTTGCATTCCATATCATGCATGCAACCATTTTTATTCTTCATGGTTCCTTATTGATTTCCCTTCAGAAAATCACCTCCAAGCTTGAATCCTTTTGGATTTTCATCCCTAACTACTTTTGAAATGGACTCAGCACCTTTAGAATGCACCCAACATTCTCAATAGCATCAGAAATCCCTTTCATTGATGTCATCATTCCTTGAGTGCTGCAAAATACTCTGAATAACCTTGTATCCACCTAGTGGTACCTTTTTCCACTATCTCTAGTTACTCCTGAACTGTATCCAATTCTAGAATGAACATAGATTTATGTAATGCCTCTGCCAAAAGTATGGTTTCATACTTTTAGAACCAATCTGCACATAATTCATTACTTAAGCATCTTTTATCACTATGTAGCATACATTCACCTTCATTACTTCACCCATGAAGTTTTGACATGCATGCCATGCTTCCACTACGCACTTTTGGTGCAATAATAGAGGTACTATTCCAAAATTGCATAATTGATCCCTAGATATGATGCTCCTTATCTCCATGTATACACTTTGTCTTTATGTATCATAAGACTAACATCTTGACATATCAATCCTTTTAGAAAATTCATGGCCACAATGTACTACTTTATCTTTACAATGAAATCCTTTAGAGTGAATGGATCTTTGAAGTATTTAACTCTCTTAAACATGATTGTGTGTTAGTTCTTTTGTCTTCATGAGTTGATCACAGACATGGATCAAGTCATTATATCGTTATCATGCTTCTGTTGTGTCCTCAATTTGTCAACATAACATATTCGATCTTTCACCTATTCTCTGTATTATTATGGTGTTAATTCTCTATCGAATTACAGAGATGAAATCTGCATGAGGTGCTTCCTTCAAACCATTTTCATATGACTATAGGCGTAGAACCACAAGCTTATTAATTTAAGTGTTGCCTCTTCTTTCACCCTTATTCCTCTATCATGATACAAATGTTTCATGCTTCAGAATTATTTCCCTTTTCCTTTGAGCCCCCATATGTCCAGTTATGGGACCATGTTCTATGGTACTTCATCCTTCAAGACTTCATTCCTTTACAACCTTTCAAATCTCTCGAAGAAGATTTCCCCGAAGTGTGTATATGGATTTCACTAGTAGATTGGACATTCCATATTTAATATTTTGTGAATGGACAATCCTTACTTATCTAGAGGCTTCAATAACAATAGATGATTACGACCTAATCAAGAGTTGAGATGAACGGTTCTCATTCACTCTGGAACTTTGACTATTCATGGCTCCTGGACTCTGGAGTAGCAATTCCTCTGGAGTGATTACCTACCAAATAAGTCATAAAGTGGTGGTGACCGCTCACTGTCGGTTAATACCTCCACTTACACTATCCTTCCACTATGCTTGATCATTGGTTGATCAACGGTTAGCATTACTTCGTGATTTACACTTACTCTATCTTTCCACTATACTTTGATCAACGACTATAACTTAATCAAAGGTTGATATGGATGGCCATTATTTACTTCGGGACTCTGGGACTTCGAGGGCTCGTAGGTCTGGGTGATTGATGTTTCAAATTTCCACTGGAGTTGGTCAACGTCAGAGTTGACTTTATCCTGATCTGACGGTTGAGAATTCTCCCGAAGTTATCTTAGATCAACGATCAACGTTGACTTCGACCTTCAGCGATTTCGGTGATTTCTCTTGCACAGGCCTTCAATATTCCGAAGTACATTTCGCCAAAGTAGATCGGATGGTTGGATTTTACTTGCACGATGAATGGTTCTCATTCATTTCAGAACTTCAAGACTCTGGGCATTTGTTGGTGGAAAAATTCTCGAAGTACATACTCCTGGAGTGACGTAGCTGCGGAAGTCACTTTTTGACGTGGAAGTAACCGAGTGGCTGCCACGTGTCACATAGATTCATGACTTACACATACTTGAAATGCTAATAGCACCTTGACACTTGTAACCATTTGATTGTGCCACATTTACTTGATGACATGGATCTCCTGATGTGTGTGCTACGTGTCTTCACTTCGTGACTTTGGAACTTCATCCTTCGGGTGAATTTACATGTTCTCAATATTTTTTCGTCGAAGTGGTCAGCCTCGAAGTTGACCACTATTCTGATCCAATGACCATCATGTATTGTCCAGATCTGATGGTCCTCATTCACTTCGGGACTTCGGATATTTGACCTTCATCTTTTCTTATCCTATCCTTCCACTTTACTCGATCCAATGGTCTCTATATTATCCAAAGTGTTCCTTGGATCAAATGACTCATGTCCACTTCGAAACTTCGGCCTTCGGGTAATCTTACCCATTATGGGCTTCTTTTCTCTAGAGTAGTCATCGTCGGAGTTGACTATTGTTGATATAACGGTTCCCCTTTTCTATTCCAGATCAACAGCTAATACTTAAATCTAGCTAAAATCTCGATCTAACGGCTGGGAAACCATCTGAATATCCTGCTTCAGATCTGACGGATAATATTTTAATCCTTCCCAATATCTGACTTCACCTCGATCTAACAATCCTGGATTGTCCCAAAATAAGAATGAATGGCTCGTGTGCATCATCTCTTCTTAGATTTGATTAATGTTCTTTCTTCTTATCTTTTCATCGTTATTTCTCCTGATCTTTTAATAACAGTTTTTGTATTATTTTATGCTCTGATCTTTCGTCGTTAACTCTCCTAAGATATTAATTCCTTTTGCTTCATTACTTCTTCTGTACATGTATTCTCTGCATGCTACCTCTCCTGAGTTTTAGAGTCATAGGATCACTATTGATCCTATCGTGATCAACAATGATCACAAATTTCTTCTTCCACAAGGTGATCTTCCTCTTCTTTTGATTATTGTACATATTGGACTCATGTTTCCATCAATGAAAACACATAATCAATAATGCCAACAGGTGATACTGATGTAAAAATGGATTTTGAGACCTTTTCCATAGATCTTAATGATATTGAAGTTATTACAGATCATGTTGTTTAAAATATTTCTATAGAACCTAATTATGTTGGAGCTATTGTAGATCCTACCATTCATAATATTGTTATAGAAATTGTTGTAGGACTTTCTACTATAGAACCAAAGGAAGTAGAGATTATTATTCCCTCTAATATAAAAATTGAAGAGGAAGTTTTAAACAAAACCATGTTTGATATTACTATAGAAGTTTCTAATGAAACATAGGAGGAGACTACAAAAAATCTGACCCATGCTACAGAACATCCTCTGGAGGATCAATAAGAATATACACCAACAACAATAGAATCCTTTGAGATTCTTCAAATTGGGGTTAAAATAGCAAAATGGAGAAGTACCATTGAATCCTTTGGCCAAGTATCATATCCATGAAAAATCAGAATCATATTATTCTTGGTCTTTGGGAACAATGGATTGATTTCAAGAGTGAAAGAGGGAAAAATAGGAATACCCTTTGAAAGAATGATAGACTATACAGCTAAACCTAGAAGCCCCTTACGTGACCTTGCAAAAAAAAATAAGAAGCAATAGAAGGAATTCATCACTTCAATTTTAAAAAGGGAATATGTGTCATAGGGGGGCTACTAGTCTCTCTTACCCCTTTGTATATGATGTAAACGTGTTTCTCTTTGTAAAGGCTTTCACACCTATGTATAGCACACTTATTTTATGCATAAGAATGGATCCTTATCTTATGTATTCATCATACTTTGGCCATATATTATCATATATGTTTCTATATATGCTCATGCATTTTCATGTTTCCCAAGGTTGTCTCATACTTCTCAACGTAGTACACATATCCCGAGACAAAGGTCACATCCTCCAAGGAACATTGAGATATTTATGAATGCATGAACATCCTATATAGATGCCACATTATCCCCAAGGGTTAGCTCAAGTTGTTCTAAGCCATATGTGAAGCTATCTCCAGCAGAGGAGGTCACGAGTTCAAATCTCTTGTTCCCCCTTGGGATTAGGATTGAACGTAATCAGGGATGGTGTTTTAGCATGTTTACCATCCATGAAGTGGGGAAGTACTCAAGGGTTTCCCATGATATATTACCTCAGAAAAAAATATATATATATGGCATGTTGAATATTCTAGAGAACCCTCCTATTTCATCACTCTTGATATGTTTTATGCATGATTTGAGGGTTGACCCACTCTTTTGGACATCATACTAGTCATTGGGGGGTTTATGACCCATTGTTTGACTTGGAGGGTCACTTCCGTGCTTCATGGATATTCCTTGACATGACCATGCCTTGGAGACATATTTCAAGGGATTATGAGCATTATTTGAGGGTTTGCCAACCTTTTGAGGCCTTTCTTACTCATTCCATGAGGTCATTCCACATTTTGAGGATATATATTGGACCCTTTCTTGCTTAGGATGAATCTACATCATGATTTAAGTACTTTATCCTTGGAAAGTTGAGCTAATGAATAAAATCAACCCTTATTCTATGGGATGTACCCCTCTCATGACGGTTTTATATACATGTGGCAGCATAATTTGATTATGTTTTGACTTAGTCTCCTTGTCTGTGTGGATGAAAAGTATTCTTTGTAATTATTCTAGGCTAATTTTAGGGAGAAATAATTAATAGAGAATCAGAAGAATGTAGAAGCCTCCTCTATAAATAGAGGCTATCCTGTCATTCCAAATTGTTGTGAATTGTTGGAGATCATTTTGTAAGCCATTAATAGAATATATTTCTTGGAGCTTTTGGTGTCAATTTTTGGAGCTCTCTCTTTCTTTCTATTTTTTTTTGGTTCATCAAAGATATTATTTTGAATTTTCAAGACTTATACTTTTCTATCAAGATCAATCCATTGAAAGGTAAATTTATCACTTTGAAGGAGGACGACTAGGGTTTCTAGATCTTCCATTCTCCTTTGTTGGCTTGGTAAGTGCTCAATCTATTGTATTGATTTACTTTTGGTTACTTGGCAAGGCTTTTTAGTATTTTTTCCAATCCAAAATTGATCTTGTTGGTGAAGGATTTCTCTTGAGGAAACACTTCTTGTAGGGTCTTGGTTTTCATGTCTTATCTTGATTAGACAAGAGACCATTTTTCCATAAGGTTCTCATCTCTCAGTCTAATCCATAAGTTTGGGATAACCAAAACTTGGAGGGAAATACTTCTTGACCCCATAATCCTTAAGCGAAGATAAGGAACAAAGTCTACTCCCAACAACCAACCACAAAAACCCTAAAATCCAAAATTTATTTTCTTTCTTGTTTTATAAAATATCTAAATCCAAAACAATATCAAAAGAAAAATAAAACTAAAATATGTATTCATTGTCTAGAGAAAGGATAATGTTTCATATTTCTTTCTAGATATCTTGAATAAGGGTTTATGCTTCATTGTTAATATTTAACCCTAAGAAGGAAAATTGTCCCTCCCTCATTGTGTTTTAAGGATTGTTCTAACATATTGTGGGATGATTTAAGGTGTTCGTCAAATCTGGAAATCAATTTGCAGTATTAGAAATCAGATTTGGTGAAACCATAACGGCTAGGATTTGGTGCTTTAAGGTTTATTATAACCCTCTCCTAGTCTATACTTCATTTCTAGATTGTTTTTCAAGCTTGTTTAACATATCTAGTTGGTTAATTATTCTCCTAGTTGTTAAATTGTGTTTATCTTTCATTGGGAGATTCCCTTGGTGAAACCCTAAGGGGATTCGTCATCCTTTCTTTCAATTTCATGTTAAGTTCATGATTACATATAAATTAATCTTATAATTGATCAGTGTTGGTTTATATTTACTATTATAGCCTATCTACTATTTCAAACTTAGCACGTAATAATTAGAACCTAACCCTCTTTATATTGGGGTGGTTTATGCTCGTGTTTCCTATTGGATATTCATTTAAGAATCTTATAAATTATTAGTAATTGGTCCATCCAATAATATATTGAGGTGTTTGTTGAAGTGAACCATATCTCATAGAATAACAGCTTACTTGACAGGTATACTTCACATAGATCAGGATACCCCCCTTGGCTTCAGGAAGTTGGCCTAAAGTTAAGGGGAAAGCGTACTAAGGTGGCAATGGTGAACTTCCCAAATGTTCTTACCCCCATAACACCATGTTTGGGACTTTCATAAGGGTTCTAATTTGGGTGGTAACACACGGAATTAGATGTTGGGAACAAAAATAACATGAACTAACTTTTTTGAAAATTTGCAAGGCCAAGCATTTAATTAAATGAGAATTTGACACATTAAATGACATTAATATATTTTGAAGAAAATATTGTTATAAATACAACACAATTCCCTGCGAAAAAACATTTTTTGCATGTCAAAATTCACAATACATATATGAGTTTCAAGGGATTCAATTTAAAACATATGTAAAATTATAGATTTTCATTGCCACGTTTTACTAAAAAGTGGGAATAATAATCTCTACTTCCTTTGGTTCTATAGTAGAAATTCTTGCAACAATTTCTATAACAATATTATCAATGGTAGGATCTACAGTAGCTCCAACATAATTAGGTTCTATAGAAATATTTTAAACAACATGATCTGTAGTAACTTCAATATCATTAACATCTATGGAAAAGGTCTCAAAATCCATTTTTACATCAATAGAACATGTTGGAATTATTGATTATGTGTTGTCATTGATGGAAACATGAGTCCAATATGTACAATAATCAAAAGAAGAAGAAGATCATCTTGTGGCGGAAGAAAATTGTGATCATTGTTGATCACAATAGGATCAACAGTGATCTTATGACTCTAAAACTTAGGAGAGGTAGCATGCAAAGAATCCATGTACAGAAGAAGTAACGAAGAAAAAGGAATTAAGATCTCGGGAGAGTTAATGACTGAAGATCAGAGCATAAAAGAATACACAAACTGTTATTAAAAGCTCAGGAGAAATAACGATGAATAGATAAGAAGAAAGAACATTAATCAAAGCTAAGAAGAGATGATTTTCTTTCCCATATGGATTCACCCCTTATTATTTATCATTTATAATTTTGATACCTAAAATTTTGACAAAACATATCTCCATAAAATTGAAGATCTATTCTAGCAATATAAGCTCTAGTTTGATTTACATCTTGTGATTAAAGTGAGTTGTTGGTTCCATTTAGTATTGTTGTAACTCAATATAGTGTTAGGAAATGAAAAACACTTCCACACTAAAACTAGAAAAAGAGAAGAAGAATTTAATCAAGAAATTAAATGACAAAGAAAAAACATAGTACACGGATATTTTACCCTGGAAACCCAAACCAGGAAAACCAACATTCCTTGAGAATTTTTCTCTCTTGTTGTCTTATTCAATATGAATAAAAGGTTACATGTATAACCTTGGTCCACACCTAAGACACAATCAACATCATACCCTCTTGCCTACACAAGAACAACCCTGTAGCTAATATGGCTCACATCTACATGACCAACAACCTACATCTAAATATTTCTTTAAATATTGGCTATCTTATGATTCATTGATTATCCTTTACGGCCTTACAATACAGATCCTTATAAGCTTTACAACAGGAAAAAACCTAAAGACATGGCACCCAAAAAGTGGTTACATATCCATGCAAATCATTGGCTACAAATCCCACGAATCTCAGGATTCTGTTATGGTTGACTCCAAGTCGGATTACTAGTCGACTATCGTTCGGCCTTCATTCGATCTTCAGTCAGTTTCCACACGCCCTCTTGTTGACCTCTTGTCGGTTGACCTCTTATAATTTTTGTTGATGCCTTTACCATGTCGAGTTTCCTTGACCTTTGACTTCAACTTTACCCGGTTGAATAACCTCGACCTTCGATTTTATATCGACCTACCTCGACCCTCAGGCTATTGTCAATCCACCTCGACTTCAACCGTCAGTCGATCCACCTCAAAAAGAATTTCACTGCAAATAATATAGAAACCCAACATTCTCCCACTTGTTTTCTTCTTTGTTGAAACCAGGATATTCTTGAACTTTCATTAACAGACATAGGGAAACAATTCCCATTTCCTCTCTTCACCAAGAGAACTTCATATCACTCATAGACATGGTCAATTATTTTGTTATGTATTCCAATGTGTCTACTTTTTGCAGTATAACCTTGTTACTTTCCACCATATCTCTTATGAAATGGTATTTCGCATCAATGTTCTTAGTCTTTGAAAGATAAGCAGGGTTCTTTGTCAAAAATATTTTGATTTAACTGTCACAACTTATCTTCATAGCTCTCTTCTCAAACACGATTCTTGAACACGTCCTTTTCATCCATACTACTTATTTTCTTCCATGAGTGGTTACCATGCATTTATCTTTTGTTGTTGACAAGGCTATGACTGCCTGACACTTACTCATCCATCTTATTGCTCCACTAAAAATATTGAAGACATATTTGATGGTCTATCTCTGTCGATCCAGATCTCCATCCCAATCGGTGTATACAAATCCATGTACATTTAATTTACCATTGTCACCTCCAGGTTTTCCTTGATAGCATATAACATAGTCCTTCATGCCACACAAATACCTAAATTCTCTCTTGACAGTTGTACAATGCTCCTTCCCTGGTGTCGACATGTACTCACTCAACACTCCCAACAACACTTGCATAGGGAACACATTCCATTAGACTACCAACAACACTTGCATAGGGAACACATTCCATGTCTTCTATTTCTTCTTGTATCTTGGAAACCATTTAGCAGTTAGCCTTGCTCCCACGGGAATTTGAACCTTCATCGGTTTGCAATCCTGCATGTTGAAACATTTTAGAATTGTTTCAATATACTTCATCTGATTCAACCAGAGATTTCTAGCAGCTCGATCTCTCTAAATATCCATTCCCATAATGAAGTTAGTTGCATCGAGATCCTTCATGTCGAACTTGGAGGATAGCTTATTATTCACCTCCTTTATTGCATCCATTATGTTTCCAATCGGAAACATGTCATCGACATACAAAGATACATATATGAAACTCTTTCCTTCTTCTTGGAATATATGCAATGATCGACTTTTCTTCTCACAAATACAAAACTAAGGATGTGTGTGTCAAACTTCCGGTACCACATCCTTGGTGATGTATTTATACCATAAAGTGATCTTTTCATTTTTCACACCAAGTATTTCTTTCCCTTTACTATAAATCCCTCAAGTTGTTTCATGTATATTTCCTCTTGCAAGTCCCCATGTAGGAACGATGCCTTCACATCCATCTGTTTTATTTTCATATCAAACATTGCAACCAGAGACATTAGTAATCTAATGAAATTCAATTTTGCAACAGAGGAAAAATATCACTGAATTCAACTCCCTCAACTTGGGAATATCCTTTCACTAGCAGTCAAGATTTTAACTTCTCGACTTGTCCTATGACATTCATCTTCTTATTGAATACCCATTTTCTACCAACAAAATTTATTCATCTAGGAAACTTGACTAGGTCCCATGTCTCATTCTTTTTCAAGGATTCCATCTCTTCGACCATGGCATCCTTCCAGAATTTACCCTCTACCGAGTCGACTGCCTCACCAAGTGACTTGGGCTCATCGTCGATGGAATTCAACTTGAATTCGGAATAGAAGTTGGGTGGACAATACCTTTCAAATGTTTTTCTTTCTCTTTCTGACCTCCTTACTATCAGAGTTTTTTGTTCCACCTCTTCCTTTGATTGAGTCGACTCATCTGAATCGTCTACTTCCTTCCTCAGTTCAAACCACACAGTCTCGGGGTTATTCGCGATCTGAATAATTTATTCATGCTCAAACTTACCTTTGAATTCTTTGAATACCACATCTCGACTGTACATTTTTATCCTTGATGGAGGATCCCAGAGCTTATATCCTTTCATTATTTCTTTGTATCCAATGAAAATACATTTGACTGTCTTCTTGTCGAGTTTACTCCTCTTTTCCTTGGGAACATGCAAAAATGCATCACATCCAAATACTTTGAGATGTGAAAATGAAGGATTCTTACCCAACCATACCTCATGTGGATTTGTATCGCCTAGTGTTGACAAAGGAGACATATTCACCAGATATCTTGCAGTTTCGACTGCTTCCTCCCAAAATTCTTGTGTGAGCCTAGCACCATTGAGCGTTCTCCTTTCCTTGTCCATCAACATTATGTTCATTCTCTTGGTAAATCCATTTTGTTGTGGGGTATATGGTGTGGTATTTCAGCATGCTATTCCATACTACTTGTAGAAATGATCAAATTATTTTCCACAGAATTCACCATTGTTTTCAGTTCTCAGCACCTTAATCTTCTTATCTATATGGCTTTCTACAAGAGATTTAAATTATTTAAATTTATCGAAAACCTGTGATTTCTTCCTCAATAAATATATGCATGTCTTCCTAGAAAAATCATCTATGAAGGAGACATAATAAAGGGATCCACCAAGTGAAGGAACTGTAACAGGGTCAAACACATCACTATGCACCAATTCTATAATCCCATTTTCCTTGTCGCTCTAGATGGGAACCTCGCCTTACTTTGTTTTCCATATATGTAATGTTCAAAAACGTCGAATTCTAAACCACATTCAGGAAAAATTTCGACCATACCTTTGTTTTTCATAACTCGAAGCTATTTTTCTCCAATGTGTCCCATCCTCTCCTGCCATAACATGGTCAGGTTGACTTTATCATGTCTTATCAAGTCGGTTTGTACCGAATCAGCCCGAGTCAAGTCGAGTTGATTCGAATTCAATTTGACTTCAGGAGAAACGATTGTGTTGCTCCAGACAATTCAACATTCCTTAACATATCGTATGGGTTTCCAATCCAAACTCATTTCATTAAGACCATCGCACCTCGACCATCTTTCACGAATCCTTCTGAAAAAGAGTGTTCACTCAAACATCACTCTCTTACTGATAGATATTAGGTTTCTTTCCAAACCCAAAATGTGTAGCACAGCTGGAAGGTTTCTTTTCCTCCTGTCTTGCATTATCAGTCGAACTCTTCCTTTTCTGACAATTTTAGTTGTCAAGTCATCCCCCAAGAACACATCACCTCCATCATATCGTTCATACTTACTGAGAAATTCTCTATATGGTTTCATATGATATGATTATATTGAGTTGATCAACCAAACACCTTGATCTAATTGTGCACTGGTTGATGCCAGGTACACATCACCTCCATTATCTGGGTTCGTCCTTCTCTCAGTCGACTGCTTCTCATCGGATCTTGTACTGACTTCCATCGCCCTTGACTTACAGTCCCTTTTGGAATTCCAAGTTTTACCACATTTCCAACATATTCTTGTCGAATAAACCGAGGATTTAGATCTACCCTTCGAAATAGACTTTCTACAAGAGGATTTTCCTTTATCTCTTTCAATCGGTCGACCTCTCACCACTAAATCATATTTGGTCGATCCTTCCATGTTCTTTCTTCTCATTTCTTCTAAAAGTAGAGAAGAAACCACATCTTCTAGCGCTAGTGTGGTTTTATTACTCACTATATCCATGACTAAGTTATCCCAAGAGTCTGAAAAAAAACATAATAGGATTATACACTTCTCCTCCTTAGTGATTTTAATATCCATAGACGATAACTAGCTTAAAATGGTATTAAACACATTTAAATTCTCAGTCACCAAACTTCCATCACTCGTTCTCAAAAGATACAATTTCTTTATGAGAAACAACTTATTTACCACATATTTTGACTGGTATAAGCTTCACATCTTGTCCCACAGTTTCTTGGTCGAATATTCACCTAAGACATTTAGTAGTATCAAATATGCAAGACAAAGTCGAATTGTACTTCTTTCTCTTCTTTCAATTTTCTCCCATTCTTCCATTGACATGCCTATCGATTTGGACCCTAGACAGACCATTGTCTATTGTTCTCGATCTACAAGAAGATCTTCCATTTTAAGCTTCCAAAGCTCAAAATTATGTCCATTGAATTTTTTTATCTCTATTCTTGAACTAATCACCATTCTTTACCACGATATTTAACACAATTTATGACTTACAACTCTTATTGTACCTAGGGTTTAGTTATTAGATTCAATATTAGTAAATCAAGATCTGATACACACGTCAACGACTAGCACAACTTTGATACCACTTGTTAGAGCTTAACTTTTATCTAATACCACTTTTCAATAAATGAAACACACTTCCACACTAAACCTAGCAGAAGAGAAGGAGAATTTAATCAAGAACATAAATGACAAACAAATCACACAGTACACAAAGATTTTACCCTGGAAAATCAAACCGTGAAAACCAACATTCCTTGAGTGTTCTTCTCTCTTGTTGTCTTATTCAATCTAAATAAAAGGTTACATGTCTAACATTGGTCTACACCTAAGACACAATTGACATCCAATCTGGCTTACATTTTCATGACCAGCAACCTACATCTAAAGATTTATCTAAAGATTGGATATCTTATGATTCATTGGTTAGTTGTTACGGCCTTAAAAAATTCCTCTTTATAGGTTTTACAACAAGAAAAACCCTAAAGACATGGAACCAAAAACATAGTTACAGATCCATGCAAATCATTAGCTACAAATCTCGTGAATCTCTAGATTTTGTTACAGTCGACTCCAAGTCCCATTACCAGTCAACTACCAGTCAACCTTCATTCGTTCTTCAATCAATCACCACACACCCTCCTGTCGACCTCTTTTCGGTTGACCTCTTCGACTTGTTGTCGATTCCTTTACCATGTCGAACTGCCTCAACCTTCAAATTCGACTTTACCTGGTCAACTAACCTCGACCTTCAACTTGTTGTAAATATACCTCTACCCTCGAACTATTGTTGATCCGCCTCAACTAGAATTTCACTACAAATAATATAGCAACCCAACATCTAGTACTCTATTATAAGGAGGCAGTGCCTACTCAGCAAAACATGTGTTTGTATTTCTTGTGTTGTTATTCATATTAATAGAGTTAGTATTTCATGTTGTGATCTTGATTATTTTAAGAATGAAATGAAGGCAAAGATATAACAAGCAAATATGCATAGGTATTGCAAGAAACACATAGATATATTGATACTTGATTTCTATTAATAAAATAAAATATACAGGAACTGTAAAAATACAGAGCAAAATGAACTCGCTAGAATGGTGGCAGCTTATCTCTGAGAAGAGATGTGACGACTACGCTCATTCGCAAGAAGATGTTTACAATGAGGATCTAAAGGAATTTTTAACATAAAGCATAAATTATTAAACCCTAAGCATCCAAAACTTTAACCCTGAGAGATGAAATGCCAAAAGGTTTGTAGGCCCCAATGGGTGTAGTTGATACGTCAACTTCCCGAGGGCGTAACATTTTCATACGATATCCATTTGGGACACTCGATATCCCATTATAAAGGTATAGATGAGAAGTAAACATTCCTATTGAGCCCAATCTAGAGCCTATGTCTATCACCTGGATTTTGAAGCATCAAAAAAACGTCGTTTAGGGCCTCAAAATGGCCTTGGAAGTTTAGGACCTAAAAAACCATAGAAAAACTTCCAAGGTGTAAAATTGTATTTTGAGATAGTGGAATAGGTGGGTGGCCACCAATATCCACATGGATTATTCATCCCCCCTTATAAATCAATGGTCTCCATTGTGTTTATTTCTCGTGGGAGATGGGGAAGCTTTTGTTGAATCTGAACCTTTGTGATCCACTTTCCTTGTTGAAGAATTTGTCCTACTTGTACTTGGAATTAGTTTTTTGAAGGATGTCATGAACCTATTGTTGGAGGGGATGAATCTTTTCAACCAATCTGGTTGCAATATCTTCCTTGGTATGAGTGTGGGAGGACGTTTTAGGTGAAGATGTGGCATGAAGAGCTATATCAATGGGGGCTAATGGTTGGAACCCCAAGCACACCTAAAAAGGGATGTGGCCAATAGAGCTATGAAGGGATTTTTTATATATTTTCTTGATTGGGCAGTGTGGAGGCACCCTCGTAGGTGAAGAAACAATATCTTTGTGCTCTTTTACAATATTTTTGACCTACTTCTGTTGGATACAAAGGTCTCAAGACAAAGTTTTAATGGTTGCAGTGTCCTTTTGTTCACCATCTAACTGGATCATGAAGAGGATAAAAATTTTGGTATGAGATATTACTTTGTGGCATTGTTTTATAGGGATAGTAGTCAGAACTACTTCTAGTACCATGTAGATCTGACACCCTAGAGTAACAATGACACTTTGGGGTCGAGACTCATAAACAACATGATGCTTCCACATATATGATTGTCCTAGCAGAACATCTCATACTTCCAATGAGGAAACATCACACAATACCTCATCCTTGAAGGGATTGATGTCATAGGATAGGTTGCACTATTGGTTGACATGGAGATATCATCCCTTAAAAATCCACCTGATGTTGTATGGATGTGGGTGTGGTGTTGTTGGAAAATCCAACTGCGTGACAACCTTTGTTAACATTAGGTTATTTTGGCTTTCGCTATCAACAATTAAATGCATTGGGGTCTTCTTCACCCACATTTGTGAATGGAGGGGGCGCTTCCCCTCCTCAAGATCCTCTGGTTATTCTAGTTGGATTTTTGTGGTAGTGATTGTGGTGTTGAGTTCTGCATCAACGATATGTTTCCTTTTCTTTTTTTTTGAATTAGAGTCTAAGTCATGGCTCGACTCTTTTTCTTTAAGCTCTACCACCAATGATTGTTTCGAGTGACATTCATATGTGTTTATCAAGGGGATTTTATGGAAGTTGCACCACTTTCCAATGTCCTTCTTCATCTTCTTGTTACCCTTCTTTTCCTGTGGCTTGGACTAGTTTTCTATAGGTTGGATATTATGTGATTTGGGGCTGCCTTTACCATACTTTAATTATTGCATATTTGGAGACCCTAACTCCTTATTTTGCTTCTTAAAGTTCTGCTCAATTTTGACAGCATATCGATAAGTGACTCCTAATGACAAGATATCCAGAAACTCCATTTTTTTTATATGTACCTGTGTATACATCAACAGTATTTTAGAATCAAAGTTCGCTCAGAGTCTTTGATACCCAACTTGGTGCGCAAGGTATGAAAGGTATTTGTGAACTCTGACACTGTTTGGTCCCTATCCTGATGCAGTGTGGTCCATCTCATGTACTGTTCATCATAGTTTCCAATAGGTTAATACTATTCCTTGATGGCATCCATAAAAGAGTCCCAAGTGGGATCAACCGCAAATATTCTAGACGAATCTGTGGAATATTTCTCACAGTAGGTCTCCCACCAATATTTGACATGGGGGACAACCTTAAGGAGCGTAAAGGTGATATTTTCCTTATCAGAAAAATTATGAGCAGAGAAATAATCGTCTATCATATTTAACCACTTTTCCAAAGCATCGGCATCGATCTGACCTTCAAATATGGGTATCAAAATTAACTTATACCTTGAAGGGGGTGGAGCTTCCAAAGTGGTTGTTTGAAAAAGATGTTTAAAAAAATCCTTCAATGCCTTCCAGTTCCTCTCCACTAACCTTATTGACCATGTTTGTACATTTCCACATATTTTAATCTCCTCGAGTAGGTGTATGAGGTATTTTTCTCATGCATTGAAAAACCTTGGAGGTGCATACTATTGCATTTTACACATTAGATAAGGAAATTCTCTCTTCCAATACTTGCCATATTATTTATGTATTCATTTAGATGACAATCACCTAAAAGTGGAAGAAAATCACATGTGTCAACCGAAAATTATACAATGCAAGTTTTAATCAAATATCAACAAGTTCTACAAGTAACATTTCAATTATGACTTTTTACTTATCTCGTGTACTTGCCAAGATCATATATAACTTTCTTTATGTTGATTTTCAAAGTTTTTTTAGAGAGGTAGAGGTAGAACATACAGTAACAAGGAAGGAAGCATTATCATATAATTTTGATTAGAAAAAATACAGCTATTACTAACAAACAATGTGTATGTCTTAAGATGATAAATATTAGAAAATTTCAAACTTAATAAAGGTATGTTAATTATGAGTTTTTCCCTACCAAAATCACATTTATTCATTATTATATTATTTATGTTCAAAGAAAAACCAATGGTAAATTTAATCTTTCGTGTAAACTCTTTTACAACATTACTCTATTGCTTTGTTAATAACCATGGAAGATTGATCAATTGTCCATGACTATAAGAATAAGTCAAACATTGCATTGCACACACACACACACACAAAATAGTGGATATTAATTCGTATATATTACAATCAGAAAAAATAGACAAAAGCTTATATTTATATAAAAATATATATTGTGTGCCTTAGGATCCATGCCATACATGTGTTAGAAATAGTATTCATAACCATCAAGTTGACCAACAACAAAATAGCTAAGAGACTACTTATCTTTGAGTCTTTCTATAGGCTTTTTGGTGCCTTATCTATAAGAGGGATATCATGAATATCTTCATAGATCTCATCCATAGGTTCATTCTCACCCGTGGAAAAAAAGGTGTCGTGGATCAACCTATTTATCCCTTCATTCTCAATAATTTTAATGTTGTTTTCTTCCATAGGATTAGCTTCAGTTCTATCACCCTTACCATATATACAACAATTGCAGCATTATGAATTCCAAGCATAGGTGCTTATTTATTTGTGATTACAAATAACTAAATATAATTAGTCTTGAAATATTAAAACATTCAAAACTTGAAATAAAATATTAAAAAAAAAATACAAAAACCATATTTGCTCTATCTTATCAAGGGTTAATATTCAGTTCCCCATTCCATGTGCCCATTCTCATAGAAGTGTTTTCTAGTTGTTGAGTCATTAATTCTTCTTCTTTTTATTCCTTTGCATTTCATGGAAGGGAAACAACATTTCTCATCGCCAATATCAAGAATTTTGGGATGATTCTAGGATGGTTTTTCACGATTGTTTGTACACATAGAATAATTGCATAAATCAAAATCAACATCTGTAGTGGGATCCAACTTTTTTTTGATTGAGTCCTCTATATAATCCAACCAATCAGATGCACCAATGCCTTATTTAGGGTTAGTTGACATTGGTTTCTATTTCAACAAAATATTGTCCAATTCATTAATATGCATTCAAATAATTTCACAAATAGAAAATTCAAATGGTGTTTACAAATTTTAACCAAATAAAATTTTGATTATGAGAAGAAAATTTTACCTATATTATTATATCACCTACTCTAAACTCTTTAGAAAAAAGTAGGGTTGTTTTATTTCACATGAATTTCTTTTAAAATTCACAAAAAAAACTCTATCAGCGAACACGTTGAAAGTATAAAATATTTGTTCTAGACAAAATAGAAATCCACAAACATAGATTGATTGAAATTTAATAGATGTCATGCATATTGAAAACTTAAAAAAATGATTATGGAAATGTAATGTTGATTAAGAAATGTCTTAACAAACATAAATTAACCAACATTTGTTAGGGGTAAAAAACAAGACAAATTTCACCAATTTTAATTGATTTTCAACGTTGTTTATAAAAAAATTCAAAAAATGATGA
The DNA here is from genome assembly GCA_010110895.2 of Picea sitchensis. Lineage (NCBI taxonomy): Eukaryota > Viridiplantae > Streptophyta > Pinopsida > Pinales > Pinaceae > Picea > Picea sitchensis. The sequence continues at coordinate 53,933 of SNQJ01S0004727.1, read as the reverse complement.
TTGAAACGTTGGATTTTGACCCCAAATGTAGTATTGCTCGCTAAAAAAATATGTATTAAATTCCACAATGCATTAGTAATATTATACCTTTGTTGACACCTCTTTGCATCTCTTTGGTACAAGTTTAAGGTGCAGTTAGCAAGCCCAAGGACAAAGGTATGGGGTGCTCATAGAGGTATTGGTCATCCTACTAAGATATTGGTTTATTGGTTGTGGGTTGAATATGTGTGCTTTCTCATCTTCTCTCTCCTCCTATGTGGGAGGTATTTTGTGGGTGTATCTTAATAATAAACATGATAATAAAATGTCAATTGTACAATTTTTAGCATCTTTGAGTAGTTTCCAAGACCTCAAATATCTTGTACATGATTATATTCCCTTGGAAAGGTTGGCAACTAGAAAGGACTAACATAATTGTTGATAAATTTCCCAGTTATCAATATTATTTATAATGTACATTTGAACCTAAGTTGTACGAGATTATTTTATATGTGTAATTTTAAAAATTTTAAAGAGCATATGGTCCTATGTGTATTCAATATTTTTATTAAAAACAAATATTTGGAAATGTAGAAAAATTGATTGGATAATTGATTTATCTTCAAACAATTTGGTAAATTTGGAAGTGGAAATAAACCCAAGAAATTGTAAATCATTCTTTCTATAAATAGTGTAAGTTTTAGTAAAACACACAGATTAGGTGTTTATTGAGCCTCTAAATTGACATCCCCGTCACCATATTATACTCCTCATTTACACCTTTTTCGCCTACCTGAGCTTGGATAAATGACAAAGAACACTATCTCCAGTCACTTATAAGGTCATGAGGTAAAGTATATTTGAATTCATGCATTTTGTGGTTTATTAAGCTAGGAGATTAAATATTTCATGTGCTAATGTTGAAATTGCTATATGTAGCCCTTGACCTTTGGACAAGTTCGACACTCTTATGTTAGCCAAGCCATCCGGTACCTAGAGCACCTCCTGTTCATATCCAGTACCCGCAGATCACTCACTGTCGCGATCCGGTACCAATGTTCGTATCATGTTTTAGTCTGGTACCAACCAATTGCACATTTTTCGGATCTGGTACTATTTGTCGTGTCTCGCATGTTATGATCCGGTACCAGTAGAGGAAACAAAGTATGCCAAGTTAAGCTCCAGATCGTGCCTGAGATATTTTTTGATTGTTTATTAGATCATCAAAGTTTCTAGCAAGACTATATTAAGCTAGTTTGATTATTGATTCATCCTCATGCACTCTGTGTCATGAGGATGAAGCTTAAAATATGTAATCGAGTGTGTAAATTTGACAATCGCTGATATGCTGAAGATTTCACCTCCTTGTGTTTCAAAAATGAGACTATTTAAATAGTCGTGGCAAGGATGGTGGTTGAAGAGAGAGAGAGATAGCATAGTATGTCATATCAATGTCACATATTGTAGAACATATCTTGGGTTTGAGTTTAATATAAGAGTTTCATTTATTTCCATGTCTTGATTATTGAATCATAATGAATGGATGTGAATAGAGTTGTTAGCATAATCTAATTTCATGTTTTGAGATCCAAGTAAGAGAGATGTGTTGATCAAAAACCAACTTATTGTAGACTCCAATCGCTGACATGTTGAAGCGGCAAGGGCCCACCACCCAACAAAGGTCATCCTTCTTCCAAATTAGTGTTAGCAGTTGATTTCGATAGTGTAACTGTTGGACTAGTTGTAGCTTTGATTTCTCAACTTAATTCATCATCTCTAACAGTTTCATATGTTAGAAGTATAGTTCAATTTAGGATTTTGATCATATGATTGTTTAAGATCTTTACTTACTCTATTTTTGCATATGCCATGTTTATGGTTTTATGAATTGGATTTCTCTTAGTGAACATAGACGTTGGCAGAAATAGTCAAACATACTGGAGAAGAACTAGTGAAGTTCACAATAGATTATTGTGAGGCACAACATACCCAATAGACTGGCTACTGAACTACCCATGCTATGCCTTGATGATTGATGTGTGATTTCCTTTTCAGAGTGTGATAGCATAATTATCTTTTTGGGTCAAATAACGGAGTTGATTTATCAAAGGAATCCATCTCATACTTGCATGTGCCACAATGGAGTAGATAGCCCCTCTGTGAAAGACAACCAAAGTATGTTTTAGTTTAACAGCTTGTTTTATTCCCAACATGCATAATCTAGATTAGTTCTATACTTGTGACATTAGAATTACCTCTCTTACTGGTGTCTTGCAACTCTATTGATTATGAATCATGGATTGATAATTAATGTGTGCATTATACTAATCATATAAGCAACACAACATTTTGGCGCCGTTGTCGGGGAGTTGCAAATGGTAGGAAGTGATTTTAGCTTAGATTGTTTGCATAGTTTTTCAATTATTTTAAGGGATACTTGAGGGAGGAGGATAAAACATTTAAGACGTGAGTGAGGAGCCATGCGACCACTATAGTGTGGTTCTCTGAAGCCAGGAATAATTCCACCAAGAGGAATTTCAAGGGAAGCCAGTGAGGCTCTGGAAGAAGGACCTAGAACTGAAGAGTCAATATTGGGGAAAATAGAACGTGAATCTGCTGAAGAAACTGAGCATTTAGAAGAGACATGAAATCCAGTTTCTGAACCATCTATCAGTGGAGGAAGAATACCTAGCGAAATGGTAGAATAAGAAGGAAATGAAAATGCAACCATTCAGAATGAGACCTTCAGGTTTCCAATCTTGGATATTTCCAGAAATATCAGCATGAATAACATCCCACTATCATCGTTACCCACTTTAAGAGGTATGCCAACTGAATATCTAGAATTATTTTTATTCAAGTTTGACATATTATGTAGAAGTTATAACTATTCAGACGATGCCCAAAAGCTTAAGCTCTTTCCAGCCACATTAAAGGACTCAGCCTTAAGATGGTTCATGAGCTTATGAGAAAATACAATTCTCTCTTGGGATCAGATGAAAGACACATTTTTACGGAAATATCAAGACTATTGTAAGGATAATGCTAAAAATGACATTTTTAAAATGCAGCAAACCGAAGATGAAAGCCATGAAGACTACTTAGAATGGTTCTTATACAACTATCAGAAATCAAGATTATTCACCACATACCCAGCTGTAGTAAGAACAGTATTTTTGAAATGTCTTAGAGATGACTGCATAGAAGTTTTAATTTTTTTAAGTTCAGGAGATGTGCACCAAAATCCCTTTGCAGAAATTGCAGATTACTGTAGGAGATACTCAAGAGGACAAGCTAAAACAGTCAAAGGACCAAGAGATCCTTTTAGCAGAAATTTAAGACAAAACTCAGGGACTTTCACCAGAATTGAGTTAGGAACCTTATTAGAAAACTTTAAAACAAACATCTTGAGCACAATCAGTAACCAGTTAGATACCCTAAAACTGAAAAAGAAGCAAGAAGAAGATGTTACTTTTGCAATCTTTTTTCCTAAATGTAGAAAGAGGCACCCTGAGAAAGAATTCCCATTAAATGTCATAGAGGTCTGTGGCCTGTGTACACAAGAGCACCCCACATCTGAATGTCCAAATTTTCTTGAGCTGCAAGCCATTTATAGGGGAGGAGGAGTATCACAAGAACAACTGTACCCTTCTAGGAGGCCTTGGAGAGAAAAAAAACCTTATGAGTTTTATGACCCTAATACACAATATCAACAGCAACAATGGGGTCCTTCTCCAATTCCCTATCCCCAATGGACACCTCTTCAAGCTCAAACTCAACCTTGGCAACAAGGTTGGAGGGGACCTATGTATGGGAGTCCCTCTTACCCGACATATTCGCAGTATCCTGCAAACATTTCCCAATTACTACCTGTATTTAACCCACCTCAGATACAATATTTACCTCCACCTCATGTACAACAGCAATTCACAGTACCCTTGAACCCTAACCAGCAGCAACAAGTACCTATAAATGTCAATCAACAGCCACAAATACAAGCTACCCATAACCCTCCTAGATCAACAGCAATTTTTGCCCAAACAATTACTAACCCCAATAATCAACCCACCCACCCTGTACAGAATGCAGAAGCCCAAACCTTTCCCACGTACGAAATTCAACTAAGATCCAGGAAATTTGTAAATCAATCAAATTCTAGAGTAATAATTCAAGAAGAAAATGATAATCATTATGAACAAGAAAATACTCAAACAACCCCTGTAGAAGGAGAGACTTCCCCTCATATTCCACCAACTTCTCAATCTGTAGGGGTAACTCAACAATTTAATCTTCCACCCTACCCTGGAAGACTATTAGAGAAGAAACCTGAGCCACCCTTGCACAAAGACATAGAGGATGAGTTACAAAATGTATGTGTAAACATACCTCTGCTGCAAGCCATTAGGGATATCCCCATATATGCCAAAATCATAAGGGATCTTTTCCTTAAGAAACCAGGAAGGAAGAAGAAGGAACCCCCCCCTTGTTTAGGTGGTAGGAAAATTATCTGAATTTATTTCTGAAATTCCATATAAATATAATGACCCTGGGAACCCAATAGTCACTGTTGAAATTAATGGTATTTCCTTACCGAACACACTCATTGATTTGGTTGCAGCAATTAATGTAATGCATTTTGACACTATGCAAAAGCTCCAAATCAAACAGTTAAGGCCAACCCAAACCATGATAGATTTGGGAGATAAGTCAATCATTAGCCCTACAGGAATATTAGATGATGTCACAGTCACACTAGATTCTTGGGAGTATCCAGTAGACTTTCTAGTCATCTATTCTAAATCATCCTCCAAACCAGGACACCCTGTGGTTATTGGTCGCCCTTGGTTGGCCACATTAGATTCATTTATCAGTGGTCGTTCTGGCAAGATGACTATATCCAATGGCACGCATAACCAAAAGATTGTCCTCTTCCCTCCTGCTCAACTAGCACAAGAAATACTTGTTTGGGTAGAAAACCCTTATGGAGAGGAAGATTGTATTAGACCCCTATTAACACTTGAACAAGTAAAAGGAATGCAAGAACAATAAAATGAACAAGTCTTAAGTTTATTTTTGGTTGATACGAACTGCATTGAATATCCTAGGTCTTTTGCAGAATTGTCACATATTTTCAGTTCCGAATTTCAATAAACTTGGCATCTTGATATCACCCAATTATATACTTTATCACCATCTTCCTCAGAGAAGTAAGAAAGTACTGAAATTGTTGAGATTAGTCTGGGAAAATCTTTGTATATCAACTCTAGTGTGGAACCAGAAAAAAAGACGCAAGTAATTGAAATGCTCCAAAGAAAATTTGATGCCTTTGCATGGGATTATGCAGACATGAAAGGCATTCACCCTGACACATGCACACGTCATATCTACACCAATGACCAAATCATACCAGTTAGGAATCCTTAGAGAAGGATGAATCCATCCCTCAAAGATATTGTAAAGGAGGAATTGCAAAAACTCCTTTGAGCCAATCTCATATACCCCATTTCAGATAGTCAATGGGTGTCTCCACTTGTCATAGTTCCCAAGAAAAACGATAAGTAGAGAATATGTGTAGACTTTAGGGAGTTGAACAAGGCCACCCATAGGGATTATTTTCCCTTACCATGTATTGATCAGGTGTTGGATACCTTATCCAGAAAGAAGTATTTCTCATTCCTAGATGGGTTTAGTGGTTATAACCAAATACAAATAGCACCCGAAGACCAGGAAAAGACCACTTTCACCTGCCCATGGGGAACCTAGTCTTATAGGGTTCTTCCTTTTGGACTTTGCAATGCCCCAGCCACTTTCCAAAGGGTTTCCCTAGCTATTTTATCTGACTTGACCAATGATTGCGTGGAAATATACATGGATGACTTTACAGTCCATGGAGATGACTTCCAGGAAGCTTTGACTAGTCTAGAAAAAGTCTTGATTAGGTGTAGGGAAACTAATCTTTCCCTAACCAATTAAAATTAAAATATGATTCTCACTGAAGGTGTTGTTTTGGGGAATCACATTTCTGGTTCTGGAATTAGAGTTGATCCCGCGAAGATTCATATTATCACACAAATCAGAATACCTTCCTCACAAAAAGAAGTTCGCAGCTTTTTAGGGCATGTTGGATACTATAGAAGATTCATTATGAGTTTTACAAGATTATCTATCTTTTTATTCAAGTTATTATCTAAAGAAGCTTAATTAAATTGGAATGATGAATTCCAAGTATCTTTTGAGATTCTGAAAAAGAAATTGTCAAGTACCCCTGTTTTAAGAGGACAAAATTGGTCCCTTCCTTTTCATATATGTATTGATGCCTCAGACACAGACCTGGGGGAATTTCTTGGACAGAGGGATAATCAAATGCCTTATGCTATTTACTTTGTCAGTAAAAGCCTTTCCTCGGTAGAAGTTAATTATACGTTCATAGAAAAAGAATTGTTATTTGTATTCCATGCTATCAATAAATTTAGACACTATATTACATGATATCAAGCTTTTGTACACACTGATCATTCAACCATCAAATTCTTAATGAACAAACCTATAACAAACCCTAGAGTTACAATATGGTTGTTATTAATGCAAGAGTTTAATATCACTATTATTGATAGACCTGGTAAGAATAATCTTGTGGCTAATTTTTTATCTAGAATGATTCATCTGGGAGATAATGCACCGGTAGATGATAACTTTCCTGATGAAAATCTGTTTGCTATTTCTACATTTACTCCTTGGTATGTAGATGTAGCTAACTATCTTGTGACAGGGAAGATGCCTCGGAAATTGTCTCCTAGAGAAAAACAAAAAGTAATTCAGCTAAGTGAAAACTACATGTGACATGATGATTGTCTTCATAAAACAAGGCCAGATTTGGTAATCAGAAGATGTGTAAGGGAAGATGAGATCCATGATATTTTGCAAGCCTTCCATGATGGTCCTTGTGGAGGCCACTTTGCTGACAAGAGGACCTCCTATAAAGTTCTGCAATGTAGTTATTATTGCCCTAATATTTTCAAGGATGTCAGAACTTATGTACCCAATTGTGATGAATGCCAACGAATGGGTAAGCCTACTGCATGAGACTAAATGCCACTTCAAGCCTAGGTAGTCATTGAACCTTTTGAGAAATGGGAATTATATTTTGTAGGGCCCATTAATCCTACATCTAAAAAGAAAAAGTATATACTTGTATGTACTGACTATGTGACTAAGTGGGTTGAAACAAAATATTTACAGTCTGCAAGTGAACAATCGGTGGTAGATTTCCTTTTTAATGACATTTTTACTAGATTTGGTGTACCTCGAGAAATTGTGACTGATCATGGGACTCAATTTACTTCTAATCTAGTCAAATCTGTTATAGAACAGTATCGAATCAACCACAAGAAATATACACCTTATCATCCTCAGGCGAATGGGCAAGTAGAATCTACCAACAAATTCATTGAGTCCATTCTTACTAAAACAATATAGCTACACCACAAAGATTGGGTTGATAGATTACTATAAGCCTTATGGGATTATAGAATCACCTAGAGGAATACAACAGGACATACACCTTATGAGTTGGTGTATGGGAAGCAGGTGCTTCTCCCCATAGAATTCCAGATCAAGACCTTCAGGACTGTTGTACAAGTTGGCATGAACTTAGATGAAGCCCAGCAACAAAGAATCTTCCATGTTAATGAGTTGGATGAAATCAGGAAGGAAACACTTCAAAGAACCACCCTTATTCAAGAGCAAAGGACAAAATGGCATGACAAATATCTCAAAAAGAAAAAATTTCAACTGGGAGATTGGGCCTTGTTGTATGGCAGCAGGTTTAAGAACTTCAAAGTTAAGTTAACTACTCGTTGGTTGGGACCTTACAAGATTGACACTGTCTATGACAATGTTTCAATTAGGATAAATACAATTGATGAACATCAGACACCCCTACTCGTGAATGGTTACCAGTTGATAATTTATAACAAACCATTGTCAAAAGACGAATTTATGACACGTATGCTATAGAATTCAGATGTGCGTGTGATCAGTAAGGAAGGAGATCTTCCTACTGATCCACATTGATTGATTGATTTATTTAAAAAAAAAAAAATTGCATAGGTGTGTGGGTTGTGTTTTGTTAATAAGCTGAAGGTAACAATGGATTCTTACCTCCTTTGTTTTACTTTCACATTTTATTTTATTTAGTAGATTTTTGTAATTTATTTGATCTTTCACGAACTTGCTAAAAACATCAGTTTTTTTAAGCATCAACAATACTTTGTTCTGGTCTAGTACCAGCAGTGTTAATCTGGTACCAGAAACTTTGTTCTGGTTCGGTACCAGCAGCCTTGTGTTGATCCAGTACCAGAAGATTGTCCTTATCCGGTACTATCAGGACATATCACCTATTTTCTAATTGACAAAGAATGTTATGCCTATTTCAATATCTGATGTCAATTAATATGAAGGGTGAAGCCTTGCAGTAACCACTTAATATGGAACCAAGGAGCTGACTGGAGCATCAAATGGCATCTTTCATGAAGAAATAATTTCTTTTAGTTCAGTTGCTGACTTAAGGGAAGTATTTTAATTTATTTTGGTTCAGTTACTGGCTAAAGAGAAGTATTTTAATTTCTTTTGGTTTTGTTTCTTAACAGAGAAGATATAATTTATTTTTCCTATGTTGTTCGATACGGAACCATGCTTAACCTGATTTAAATTTTAGAGGTTGCCTTCATCAAAAAGTCCATTACAAATAGCGTCAGTATTTCAGCATTATTAAAGGGATTAAAAATATTATCCTACAAGTAACTATTTCACCCTAAATAGCCTTCAATAGTAATCATTGGACTATATTTACTAAAGAGTAGCATATGAGTATATGAACACTCTCTGTCGTGGGCACACTCAGAAAATTTTATGGAAGAGTATACATCAGTACCCTAAGGTAACTTTAGGTCATTCTCTTATGGACAAACTCAGACATACCATACATCTGGAATATTCTAAAGGAATAACATACATACATGAGTTTATTTTTCCTTCAAACAAATCTTTAAAGACATTCAAATAAGAGAGTATATCTTATAACCCAATACCATCCCAGCCTATAAAAGGGTTTCAGACGAGCCTCCCCCTGTCACCTGTGAAAAAGAACTCTTTAAAAAAAACTAAAATACATGACTATGGGACACAAAGCCTCTGATAGAAAAAGGGATTAAGAGACTAACCCACCGGGATACTGAACAGGTCTTCTAGCAGCGGGTATCGGTCTATGGTATGACTAGGAAAACCCATCAGGGTACTGAACAAGCATGTTGGAAATGGGGCATTCTGCCCGGGGAACGTATATCTCTCACTAAATAAAACAACTACCCCACCGGAGTACTAAACAGGCTTGCTGGCAGTGGGTTCTGGTTTGAGAAATGTCCCATTTATACTTGTTTGATTGAAAAATTCACTTTTGTCATTTAAAAAAATGAATACTACAAGCAAATGTGATTTTTGTCATTTATAATATACAAATTCCAGATTAACAAACAAAATGAATACTACAAGCAAATGTCCATTTGAGAATTACCCTAAGTCAACTCTATTGGTCTGACATTTAAATCCTACAATACCTAAGAAGGAAACTTCTTAAGAGTGGGACACTGACTAGGGAGTCTAATCTACTTATACTGTGAAATTTATCCATAATATCTAATGATAGTAAATCTCGTAATCAAGTTAGGTTGGATCTGTTCTTATGGAAAAATACAAAAACCTCCATGTTTTCATTACTGAATGTTTTTCTTGTCAATAAGTCATCAGAAGAAAGGCAATTTCATTTTTAACAACAAATAAGGCATGATATCATATACTAGGTGACAGATGTACTTTTTGGAATTTGATTTGGTTTCTCTTCTCTTATCAATTTTCTTTCATTGTGTTACAGTGTGTCAGATCTTTTTGCATAGGGATATGCAACACCTTTGGCATGGGGGAGGTTCAAAGAGACTCTTCCAGGACTCTTTTCCAGACTCACATCTCATCTTCAGAGACCAGCATGTTCACCTTACAACCCTACCAAACCAGACACGAAGGAAGAAATTCAAAAACAAGCACAGAATAAAGAAGTTTCATGAGGTACAGGAAATTCCAATACTAATCCTCCAACCTAAAAGATGAACTCTGATAATATGCAAGATTCAAATACAAAGTCATTCGCATATGCTTCCGATCATGAATATCATACGGGTATTGGTTATGCAATGGTAAAAGCAAAGGTAACATGGTATTGCTTATTTTCCTTTGCTTATAAAACTACAATAGGTATGAAATTGTATACTAGACCTTATGACCTTATTGTTAAAACCATGCGCTTAACTATTATTTTACTTCCCTCATACCCATATGCTCAACCCTAATTAACTTCCTCATCACATAAGCGCTCGAAAAGACGTTGAGGGAAAAATCACATCAAATTTGATTGAATGTAGTTATGAACTGAAATGAGTACGCTCGGTAATGATGAACCACGACTCTAAACAAATAATGTGCTTTACCCTTAGTAATCATGAATCTACCTCGTATCATGTTTCACAATTCAACATCAAATTCACTGCTTGAAGGTCCAATTGCCTATCCCGAACAACAATGATGTTTTAATTGTCATCGTCTTGTTCCCATCATTGTACTAATGAGCATAATTGAAATGGATTGTCTGAATGGCAAAGCCATCCAGACGAGCCTCATCACATCTTAATTTCCTTCGCAGCATTTTCATTAAACCCACCTTTCGAATTATCGACGCCATCACTATATTCATTCCTGTTTTCCCTGCCAATACCCATCTTTTCTCCATTACAGAGCCTATTGTTTAACCTAACATCTCTTCTCTATGGTATCTGGTACCAAACCCTTATGCTCACAGTCAACCAAACACTTACACCCACAACCTGGTTTACACTCATAGTTTATAAGGATGGTTGTGAGTAGGCATGAACCAGTCTTCCAAGTTTACAGAGAGACTGAGGAGTTCTAGCTATGTAGAGATAAATATAATAGAGCGGGTTAGATACCATTTTTAGAAAAATTCACGGGTTGTCATGAAGGGGTATCTCATGCATTCACCCAAAGTTATGATGGAGAAATTGTGTACATAGGTAACCTGCAACTAACAATCAATGAAGCAAATCTAAGGGAAGCCACGGGATTTCCTAGCAGAGGAGACAAGTATCTCAAAGGAGTAGGAATCAATAAGGAAATGTGCCAAAGATTTCTGAAAGAAGACCATCAGCACCTTGATTGGAAAAACGGGATTTCTAGAAACTATATTAAGGAGGAATATCATCCAATGCTTATCAGCCTCCAACGATTCCTCACATGTGAAGGCAGGTATGTTGTAACTTTCCTATATCACCTTAGTCTTTTGTTTCACTTTGAAGGAGGTCTTGAGATTGAATTTCCATAATTTTTATGGATGAGCCTTAACAAGATGGTGAGAGGTGTCAAATCCTTATCTAAAATAGAGAAGACTAGTATTTATCATCAGGGTCTTATCAAAATGCTAGTTAGACATGAAATCAGGAAGAAAAAGTTTAGTTGGAAAACCCTCATCACTCAACACCTTTCCACAGAAAATGAACCTATAGAGGGAGCCCAGCCTGCTCCAGATGAAGGTAAGGAACCTAAGAAGAAAAATGGAAATAAAAATAAGGTATCTCCATCATCCTCCAAAGCAGTGAACCAAAAATACAAATCTCGGATGACTCTTCAAGTAAACAAGTAGGGCCCTTTTCCTCAGTTAATAAGGCTCTTAAAAGTCAAGAACCAAAAGATAAATCCAAATTAGTAGAAGAGATATCAACAGTATCACTTGAGGAGAAGGTTCATAAATCAAAAGCCTTGAGGATAGAGAAGAGTAGTTCAAAGAATAAAGGTGAATAGCCTATAGAACAACCTCTTGTAACCATTCCACATACATAAAAGAGGAAGAGAAAACTTTTTAACACTTCTGAGAAGAAGAATCCATCACCTCCTTCTAAGAGAACCACAAGGATCATGACAAATAAAGGAAAAGCAGTTGTCATTCCTCTTGCACATGAACACCCAACAGATTTTACCTCCTCTCCTCTAGACCTACCAGTCCAAGATGACATCCCTAGTTTAACTGAAGAGAAAGTTACTATTACTTTGTGTGGGATGAGAGAGGAAGCGGAAGAAAGAGAACACGTCCAGTTGGAAACAATGGAGTCAATGAAGACTTTAAAAAAATAACAGATGAGGAAGAAGATTGAGGAGCTACAAAAACAAAACCAGGAACTAAAACAAGAGGTGAAGGAATACCGGCTACTGGATGGGTATATCAAGAAGGAAAATGAGCAATTGAAGGCAACTAGCCAGCAACTCCAAGATGACCATGAAGAGACTTATAATAAGCTCAAAAAGGTACTAAGACTCTTACAATACACTAGGGTCATAAAAAGGGAGCTGAAGGAAGAAGCCTCAACTGTCAACATCATTGATCCATAGGATTAAAGAGAATGGAGTCTCAAGTTTTGTAAAATTTTGAGTATGTTTCAGTTGCATGAGGACATGCAATGATTTTGGCATGGGGGAATGTTGAGCCTCTAAATTGACATCCCCGTCACCATATTATACTCCTCATTTACACCTTTTTGGCCTACCTAAGCTTGGATAAATGACAAAGAACACTATCTCTAGTCACTTATAAGGTCATGAGGTAAAGTATATTTGAATTCATGCATTTTGTGGTTTATTAAGCTAGGAGATTAAATATTTCATGTGCTAATATTGAAATTTCTATATGTATCCTTTGACCTTTGGACAAGTCTGACACTCCTATGTCATCTAAGCCATCTGGTTCCAAGAGCGCCTCCTGTTCAGATCGGGTACCCGCAGATCACTCACTGTCACAATCTGGTACCAATGCCCGTAGCCTGTTTTAGTCTGTTACCAACCAATTGCACGTTGTTCGGATCCGATACTATCCACCGTGTCTCACCTATTATGATCCGGTACCAGTAGAGGAAACATAGTATGCCAAGTTAAACTCTAGATCGTGCCTAAGATATTTGTTGACTATTTATTAGATCATCAAAGTTTCTAGCAAGACTATATTAAGCTATTTTGATTATTGCTTCATCCTCATGCACTTTGTGTCATGAGGATGAAGCTTAAAATATGCAACTAAGTGTGTAAATTTGACAATCGTTGATATGCTAAAGATTTCACCTCCTTATGTTTCATGATTGAGACTGTTTAAATAGTCGTGGCAAGGATGGTGGCTAAAGAGAGAGAGATAGCACAGTATGTCAGAGTAGTATCGCATATTGTAGAACATATCTTGGGTTTGATTTTAATAGAAGAGTTTCATTTATTTCCATGTCTTGATTATTAATTCATAATGAATGGATGTGAATTGAGTTGTTAGCATAATCTAATTTCATGATTTGAGATTTGAGTAAGAGTGATGTGTTGATCGAAAACCAACTTACTGTAGACTCCAATCGATGACATGTTTAAGAGGCAAGGGCCCACCACCCAACAGAGGTCAACATTCTTGTAGATTAGTGTTAGCAGTTTATTTCGATAGTTTAACTATTAGACTAGTTGTAGCTTTGATTTCTCAACTTAATTCATCATCTCTAACAGTTTCAGATGTTAGCAGTATAGTTCAGTTTAGGATTTTGATCATATGATTATTTAAGATCTTTACTTACTTTGTTTTTGCATATGTTATCTTTCTGTTTTTATGAATTGGATTTATCTTAGTGAACATAGACGTTGGCAGCAATAGTCAAACATACTGGAGAAGAACTAGTGAAGTTAACAATAGATTATTGTGAGCCGCATCATACCCAATATACTGGCTACTGAACTACCTATGCTATGCCTTGATGATTAATGTGTGATTTTATTTTCAGAGTGTGATTGCATAATTAGCTTTCTTGGTCAAATAACAGAGTTGATTTATCAAAGGACTCCATTTAATACTTGCATGTGCCACAATGGAGTAGATAACCCCTCTATGAAAGACAACCAAACTGTGTTTTAGTTTGACAATTTGCTTTATTCCCAGCATGCATAATATGGATTAGTTCTATACTCGTGATATTAGAATTACCTCTCTTGTAACTCTGTTGATTATGAATCCCGAATCGATAATTACTCTGTTCATTATACTAATCATATAAGCAACACAACAGTGTTGGATGTCTTTTTCTTCCAAATCTTCACAATATGTTTTGCAATTGTGCAAAAAAAAAGGATACAATCATTGTGGGTCAAATTGTCAACACTCCCATTGGAAATTTGAATCCCTTAGAGAAAGCTCCTAGAACTAAAACAAATAGTATGTTCCTTTCAAAAGGATAATAGACTAGAGCCTAATGTGTGATCAGTAGATTTCTTTCAATATTTTTATGAGTGGCTAGAAAATAATATCTTAACAAATGTGGAGGAATTAAAAATATTTGGCAGGTGCTTCAAGTGTTGAATGCAACCCTTTTAGCCCTAATCCCTAAAAATGAAATCCACTCCTCTTTTCATGATTTTTTTCCTATTTGTTTACAAAATTCCATTTATTATATAATTTTAGAAATAATTTCAAAAAGTAACAAAGCGATTTTATCTAGTGACATTCAATGGAGAAATTTGGGTCCCTGGAAAAGAGACAAATTCATCATACTATAGGGGTTTCTCAAGAATATATGCACTTCATAAATTTTAATCCTATATTCCCTCAATCATGACCAAGATTGGTCTATCCAAAGATTAGTACAAAACAAAAAAAAATATTGTAATGCTTATTCCAATCCGTATAGGTTTCAATATTACATTAATCAACTAGGATGAAGGTTGCCTAAGCTTATCTTCTTTTATTGTTTTGACAAATGGATCAACTTCAATTTTTTTTAAACCAACAAGATATCTTAGATAGGGATGTATACTATCTCCTTTTGTGTTCTTATTAGTTGTTGAAGGGATAACAAAACACATTAATGGTTACAAACGTAGTGGAACACTAAAAGGAGTGCAGATTGGTGGACTTATCTTTATCACATATTATTTTTTTTTTGGTGTCCTTTTTTTTATTTTTGGATCCATTAGGGAGTTATAATCATTGAAGGAAGTTATAGACCTGTATTGCAAAGCCAATGGTAAAATTTAAAAACCCCTTTGTCTATGTGTATTCCTTAAATAAAATTCAGGTAAGAGGGATAAATTAATCTCTTCCCTTAAAATGAGGTAGACTTTGATAAGGGGATAAAGTACCTATGTTTTGTGATAAAATAAATCCTTGTGGCTATAGAGATTCTTTGGTTACATGATAAACTGAAGAAAAAAATATTTAGATGGTGCACATGGTGGTCATCAATGGGAGGAAGATTAACATAATCAAGTATGTGCCTGAAGCCACTCATATCTACTCGCAGTCCCTAAACTATATCCATGTAGGTATCCTAGAGAAAACTAGGAAAAGGTGTTTCAATTTTCTATGGAAGGGAAAGAAGGAAAAATACATCCCCCTAGTAAATAGGAAAATAATTTCCAAGCCCAAAGAACTAGGGCGATGGGGATTGAAAAATATCCACTTCTTTGGGAAATCCATAGCATGGATGAGCTTATGGAGATAAACAAAAGTTCTAGGTTTGTGGTAAAAGGTAACTAAATAAAAATATATTGATCCATTGTCATTTCAAGATCCGATGGATAGAGTACTAAAGCCTATTCAAATGATTCCATTATGGAGAATGATTTAGTGACGTCTCTTCCACTTGTAGGAAACTGTATGGCTTAGAAAGTGGGGAATGAAAACAAAATTGAGTATGAATACATCCATGGGTAGGAAATGATTCTTCTTATAGACTGAATGATGGAATCATTGAAAATCTCAGAGAATAATAAATTTTATGTTTGGAAAATGTGGCAACACCATGCAGATGAATTATTTGGAAAAATAGGTGGAAAGGCGTAGAGGATTTGAGGTTGGAAGGACAAGATGCAGAGAAATGATGCAGAGAAATGGAGCTCCTACATTGACAAATTTAATATTATCTACATATAATTAAAATATGAATAAGATTAATTCATTTCATCATGGATCCCAATGGGGGGATTATTTTGCAAGTCTGTATGATAAACCCATGTTTTTGGATGGTGTTGAGGAAAATTGTTGGTGGTGGAAACCATCGTGGAAGTTAAAATATCCTCTAAAATATATATTATTTATTTATTTCTCCCTAAACAATAAGTTGTTGACATAAGAGGTTCTTCAAAAAATCTTGGCAAGGACTTCTTTGAAGGGATAGTGATGAAGATATAAAACATTTACTAATGGATTTCCCCTTTACAAAGGAATTATAGAATGGATAAATGACACTATGAAGAGGATTTGGTAAGTGGGATTCCCTAACATGGGTAAAATTCTAAAAAAAATGGCTTGAAGATCCAAGGATAAAGGAACAAAAATCTCTTCCTTGTCTAGTTTCATGGACAATCTATATTTTTGTAAATACCAGGGTGAGTGTAATAACTTGGTGGCCAAAAAAGTGGTAATGGCATGATTAAGAACACACACTTGCAAGAACGTTTTTGCGTTCCTAGGAATGTACATGTGTTCCTATAGCTATAGGTTCGGTTGTGGTTGAACCTCCACGTGGATTGCCACATATTTTAATCAGTAGGAGCATGTGCGTGCTCTTAAGAACGCATGTGTGTTCTTACTGTTGTTTTATTTAAAACCTCCTGAGAGCGATTTTGTGCATACTATGCACAAAATCGCACCTGTATTTCTCATTGGGAAAATAGTGTGAAGAGAGGAGGAAGAAAAGAAGGATCTTTCCACTGCCACCGCCACCGTGTGTCCAGGTATGTTACATTTATCTTAACTTTAATCCAATTTAGTCATTCTGATCTATTATTTTTCTCCCAATAATCTAAATTGAAAAAAAAATATAATTTAGTATTTTAAATAAAAAAGACAACTAATTTACATGTCATGGATGTTAAATTGCAGCGTATACAATACAATGGAACCCCAAGAAAATTTAAACCCCTCACAAGAAAACCAAGAAGATCAAAACCCCAACCCACCACCACCACCATATAATGTAAACAATGAAATTGATGAGGGGATGGTGATATTAAGAAACCTTCAGGAACAATTAAGGGAGACAATAGAACTTAGGAGAGTCTCCTTTTCCACTTATTTGGACATCATTGTGCATTCCATTGCAAGTTCCCAAGTGAAATTGACATCTATTTTTGAATATAGGGCAAGAATGTACGAGTATTATAGCATTGGTTTGCATAGAAACCAAATCAAAGAACTGGGGATTTCAAAACATAAAATATTGTCTATTTTTAGGGATCCTAGAAATGGACAAGAACTACCACTGACTAAGAAATGCATATCGATTGACTGGTGCATCCATCCCCAAATTAGTCAAAACTAGATGGATAGGTGGTACATGGTTTTTGATAAACCTCCCTGCAATAACATGGATATGCCCTTATAGTTTCTGAGGAAATTATGGGTTGAGTTTATTATGGTAAGCATGTCAACTAATTTGACATTAGTGACTTCCAGGGGGTGGTTCGAGGGTCCGCACAAGACCGAGAGCAGACCAGACGTGACCCCGAGTTAGGTCCTTCTCCCCCTTCCCAACATCCTCATGTTGCAAAGAACTTGCAACAAGTACATCTATCCATCTCTTCATTGACTTGTAGCCTAGTGCAACACAGTAGCTTTGTTGCACTATCTCAACTGGAGGTGCATGCCAGTGACATTGAGAGGGGGTTTGGAGCATCAACATGCACAGGAGAGTACAGTGAGGAGAGGGAACATGGACATATCATCCATCCATGTGAACCTCACAGATACTCCAGCTACGAGTAGACATGTTATGGACCTATAGAGCCCACTGGACATCATAGCTTCATGGAGGAGGTTAGTATCTTAACCCCTTTTTTTGTTCTTCATAGTTATATATTTATTTTGTATTTTTTGTATTTATATAGATATTTTATTGTATGTTGTTTTGTAGTTGTTGTGTCCCAGCAGCAGACCCTCTACGCCTATGGATTCATCAGTTCCTAGACCTACCATTGATGCAGTAGCAAAGGCAGCATGTTCATTGGGTGCACCGTACACACAGGTATGTATCACATTTGATAGATTCAGCATAGTCATTTCTTTATTTTATGACATCCTCAAATTTTTTATATGTTCCCTTGTTTCTACAGGATTTGGCACTAGGCAATGTCAGGGATTTTCCATCTAGGCTGGACAAGTCACCAGCATCACAGGTATCATGTGTAAAGTTAAATATCATATAATTATCAAAATGTTTTTGTTTATGTTTTTGAATTTTATTATTTGGTACTAATAGTTCAATTTTATTCATATGTATGCAGGTTGTCGATATATTTGCTAGGTATAGTAGTATTTCACCCCCTGGGAACCTAGGCGTTGCTTTTGGGTTTCCTTTCTCCAGGCCTAGGGTGTTGGAATCACTTGTACATCCTGTGAGGGTCTATCACATCCCACCTTTCTACCACGCACCCCCACCACCACTTCTGGCCCCATTGACAAAGACTGCCACGGTAGAGGTTGTATCGAAGCAGGTTGTACAACCTAGTGCTCCATCTTTTGGTGAATCTCCATTGATGCCTGATATATTCACGGTGATATAATGCATTGATGATCATTTTTCATGTTTCGTGAATTTTTTTATGCATATTTGTTTAATTTTATTGACTTGATCCTTGTAACTGATGTAGGGTGGCATTGCAGAGATATTGGGGTCAAGGAGGAGGGTAACACCCTCATGATTGACAGTTTCATGTGTTGTGAGTTGTCTTAGGTTAAATTACAAAGTATCAATTTGTATGTCTATTAATTCATTGATGAAAAAAACTTATAACAATGTTTATTGTTTGTGCAGTCTCCATAGCGTCGAAGCACGCCCAGGCCTAGAACCTCTCGAGGTGCATCCTCGAGCATGAGAATAAAGACATATTTACAGGATGCTATTAAGGGTGGTGTGGGTGGAAATGGTCAACGATTGACAAACTATTTCCATATCATATCTAGGTTATGATATAGGCGTTTTTTATGTTAGGGAAATTGTATACTAGGCAGGAGTTGCCATTTTGTAAAAAATGTACAATTTAGACGATCTGGAGTATATATACACACACACACACACATTTCATGGCATGAGTTTTATGAATCTTATTGTTTCTACATTTGTTGTTTATGAATATATGAATTTCAAAGTGTTTGAATTCCAAAGTATATGAATTTTATGTGTATTAATCCCTTGATTTGTTTCTATTTAGTGATTATAAATACTTGCATTACACATTAAGGAATAGCTTATGGGAACACACATTTGAGCTCAATGTTATTTTCTAGAGAACACACAATATTTGCCTCTATATATGCATGACATATATAAAATAATTTGATTTATGTGTAACCCTTCATAAATGTTAAAAAGACTAGTGAAAGACTAATTAATGCAAATGTTTGTTGAGATTGTGTAGTGGGTATTTGTAAATTTTGTTCAACCCATCCATTATTAATAACATTTATTCAGTAATGCTATGCTACCAAAAATCTATCTAGAAAGTAATGCTGCCAAAATTCTATCTAGAAAGTAATGCCTTACACGTTTTCCTTCATCGAACCTAATAGAAAATTAGCACATGTGAATGGGTAAATTATGTGTCTATGATAAATAGATTGATGTAGATCAACTAATTTTATGCGGTTACATGCTAGTATAGTACATATTATAGATAATCAATGATGAGATATTCAAAATGTAAAACTTGAAAAAGATACTAATGAATTTCCAAATTTGATTTTCATTACCTGCACAATGTGTATATTGACTTCTTGACGATTGCAACTATTTCAAGTTGTCTCTCTCACACTATCTTGCTTCTCAAGTAAGCCATCACTTTTACATGAAATGAATTGTGTATCATCCACGAGAGGGTCTCTATTTATAGGTTATTTTTAGGGTTTTAGTGGTAGTTGTCTTAGGGATTCTCAAGTATGCATACCATTGCATACCATGGTATTGCAATGGTATTCATACCACTGGTATCCATACCATGGTATGCATACCATTTCATATCATTGGTATCCATACCATGGTATGCATACCATTGGTATTGAAATGGTATGCATACCATGGCATTGCAATGGTATGCATACCATTGGTATCACAATGGTATGCACACACAATATTCACCTCTTTCTATGAATGACATATATAAAATCATTTGATTTATGTGTAACCATTCATAAATGCTAAGAAGACTAGTGAATGACTCATTAATGCAAATGTCTGTTTATATTGTGTAGTGGGTATATGTAAATTTAGTTGAACCCATCAATTATTAATAGCATTTACTTTTCCAACGAGAAATTAACTCGATTTATATTAGAGATATAAATCATTTACATCACAAGCAGTCATTACAATTTGTCTCGGAGACCCAGCCGGATTTGACCTCAAGACCTCCTCCCAACACTTGGAGAAAGGTACTTGTCATTTACTTAGCATCAATTATTAATAGCATTTACTTAGTAATGCTATGCTACCAAAATTCTATCTACAAAGTAATGCTATCTACAAAGTAATGCTACCAAAATTATGTGTCTCTGATAAATAGATTGATGTAGATCCACTACTTTCATGTGGTTGTGCTAGTATATAACATATTATAGATAGTCAATGGTGCTATGTTCAAAATGTAAAGCTTGAAAAAGATACTAACAAATTTCCAAATTTGATATCTATGATATAGTTTCATTACCTGCACATTGTGTACAGTATCATCCACGAGAGGGGATTCTCAAGTATGCATACCATTACATACCATGGTATTGCAATGGCATGCATACCATGGTATGTATACCAATGGTACTACAATGGTATGCATACCATAGTGTTGCAATAGTATACATACCATTGGTATGCATACCATTTATATGTTATTTTTAGGGTTTTAGTTGTCTTAGGGTTTTAGTGGTAGTTGTATTAGAGATTCTCAAGTATGCATACCATTGAATACCATGGTATTGCAATGGTATTGAAATGGTATGCATATATCATTGCATATCATGGTATTACAATGGTATGCATATACAATTGCATACCATTTATAGGTTATTTTTAGGGTTTTAATTGTCTTAGGGTTTTAGTGGTAGTTGTCTTAGGGATTCTCAAGTATGGCATACCATTGTATTGCAATGGTATACATACCACGGTATTGCAATGGTATACATACCACGGTATTGCAATGGTATTCATACCATGGTATCGCAATGGTATGCATACAATTGCATACCCTTGGTATGCATACCATTTATAGGCTACTTTTAGGGTTTTAGTTGTCTTAGGGTTTTAGTGGTAGTTGTCTTAGGGATTCTCAAGTATGGCATACCACTGGTATGCATACCAATGGATACCATTTATAGGTTGTTTTTAGGGTTTTAGTTGTCTTATGGTTTTAGTGGTAGTTGACTTAGGGATTCTCAAGTATGCATATCATCTATAGGTTATTTTTAGGTTTTAGTTGTCTTAGGGCTTTAGTGGTAGTTGTCTTAGGGATTCTCAAGTATGCATACCATTGCATACAATTGGTATGCATACCATGGTATTTCAATGGTATGCATACCATGGTATCGCAATGGTATGCATACCATGGTATCGCAATGGTATGCATACCATGGTATCGCAATGGTATGCATACCATCGTATAGCAATGGTATGCATAACATTGGTATGCATGCCATTGAATACCATTGGTATGCATACCATTTATAGGTTATTTTTAAGGTTTTAGTTGTCCTAGGGTTTTAGTGGTAGTTGTCTTAGGGATTCTCAAGTATGGCATACCATTGGTATGCATACTATGGTATTTCAATGGTATGAATACCATGGTATTGAAATGGTATGCATACCATGGTATCGCAATGGTATGAATACCATTTAATGGTTATTTTTAGGGTTTTAGTTGTCTTAGGGTTTTAGTGGTAGTTGTCTTAAGGATTCTCAAGTATGGAATACCATTGCATACAATTGGAATGCATACCATTTTTAGGTTATTTTTAGGGTTTTAGTGGTAGTTGTCTTAGGGATTCTCAAGTATGCATACCATGGTATTTCAATGGTATAAATCCCATGGTATGCATACCATGGTATTGCAATGGTATGCATATTGTTAAGGTCCTAACGTGCACATAGGTATATCAATGTATTCAGATGTAATAAAGGTCAATATTAATAAGGCCTTTCAATAAAATAGAATAAGGCGGATGTAAGAAGACCTAATAGAAGCTTCCACTTCTAGAAGGATCTTCCTCTAGATGCTTCTCTTAATAGAAATATTTAGTATAAATAAGGGTCGAGGGTATGAAAACCCTAGCTGGGAGATTATTGTAACAGAGCGTTGCTCGACTGGAGGTTGCCCCCTCGAAGAGGCCTGTGAACATTGCTTTCTGAATCAAAGTGCTATTACAGTTGTTGTTCTCATATTATTTTTGTGTTATTGTGGAGATTATGCTGGTTATATTACTGTTATTCTGCCATTTCTAGCATTTTATTTATGTTCTGCGTAATTATTATATCTGGTATCTTGAAAGTGGTATCAGAGCACTTTCCTTGGCAGAAATTGTGGGTATTTTTTTTTTCAGGGTAGAGACGTATTCCAGCGTCTTTAAGCCACATAGATCTTTCATTACGCTCATAAACCTGCGGTTGATGGATTCATACACGCAGGAAATACAAGTGGTTCTTAAGCGCACATATGTTGGCCACCCTTGTAACCCCTGTTGGTACCCCTTCGAGTGGTAGCGCATCAGAC
>SNQJ01S0004727.1:0-30782 GCA_010110895.2 Picea sitchensis | reverse complement strand
AGCTGAAGAAGGATCCATTTGGCTATAGCCAGAAGCAGTTTTGGACCAACGTGAGCATTGCCTGCATCAGAGAACCATCAAGGAAGTGCTAGTACAGTGGAAAGATATGACTCCAGCAGATGCCACTTGGGAACCAGCTACCATTCTACAGCAGTTTCCACATCTCAGGCCTTCAGGACAAGGTTGTTTTTAAGGGGGCGTACATGTTAAGGTCCTAACCCGCACATAGGTATATCAATGTATTCAGATGTAATAAAGGTCAATATTAATAATGCCTTTCAATAAAATAGAATAAGGCGGATGTAAGAAGACCTAATAGAAGCTTCGGCTTCTAGAAGGATCTTCCTCTAGATGCTTCTCTTAATAGACATATTTAGTATAAATAAGGGTCGAGGGTATGAAAACCCTAGCTGGGAGATTATTGTAACAGAGAAATGCTCGACTGGAGGTTGCCCCCTTGAAGAGGCCTGTGAACATTTCTTTCTGAATCAAAGTGTTATTTCAGTTGTTGTTCTCATATTATTTCAGTGTTATTGTGGAGATTATGTTGGTTATATTATTGTTATTCTGCCATTTCTAGCATTTTATTTCTATTCTGCGTATTTATTATATATGGTAACTTGCACATACCATGGTATCGCAATGGTATGCATACCATTTATAGGTTATTTTTAGGTTTTCAGTTGTCTTTGGGTTTTAGTGGTAGTTGTCTTAGGGATTCTCAAGTATGGCATACCATTGCATACCATGATATTGAAATGGTATGCATACCATTTATAAGTTATTTTTAGGGTTTTAGTTGTCTTGGGGTTTTAGTGGTAGTTTTCTTAGGGATTCTCAAGTATGGGATACCATTGGTATGCATACCATTGCATACCATTTATAGGTTATTTTTAGTGTTTTAGTTGTCTTAGGGTTTTAGTGGTAGTTGTCCTAGGGATTTGCAAGTATGCATACCATTACATACCATTGGTATGAATACCATGGTATTGCAATGGTGTGCATACCATGGTATTGCAATGGTATGCATACCATTTATAGGTTATTTTTATGGCTTTAGTGGTAGTTGTCTTAGGGATTCTCAAGTATGGCATACCATTGGTATGCATACCATGGTATTGCAATTTTATACATACCATGGTATTGCAACAGTATGCATACCCTGGTATTGCAATTCTATGCATACCATTGCATACCATTGTATGCATACCATTTATAGGTTATTTTTAGGGTTTTAGTTGTCTTCGGGTTTTAGTGGTAGTTTTCTTAGGAATTCTCAAGTATGGAATACCATTGCATATCATTGGTATGCATACTATGGTATTGCAATGGTATGAATACCATGGTATTTCAATGGTATGCATACCATGGTATTGAAATGGTATGCAATGGTATGCAATGATATGCATACCATGGTATTGAAATGGTATGCAATGATATGCATACCATGGTATTGAAATGGTATGCATAGGCAATGGTATTGCCTATGTATACCATGGTATTGCAATGGTATGCATAGGAAATGGTATTGCCTATGTATACCATGGCATACCATTGCAATGGTATGCATAGGAAATGGTATTGCATTTGCACACCATTTCCATGGTATGCAACGGCAATACCATTGCCTATGCATACCATTGCATACCATTGGTATACATATCGTGGTATGAATACAAGGGTTTTAGTTGTCTTAGGATTTTAGTGGTAGTTTTATTAGGGATTCTCAAGTATGCATACCATTGAATACCATGGTATTGCAATGGTATGCATACGAATTGTATGCATACCATGGTATTGAAATGGTATGCATAACATTGCATACCATGGTATCGCAATGGTATGCATACCATTGGTATGAATACCATGGTATTGCAATGGTATGCATACCATGGTATCGCAATGCTATGCATACCATTAGTATGCATTGGCATTGGCATTGGTATGGTATGGATTGACAATGGTATGAATTGGTATGATATGGGTTTCCTTGCCATTGCCTTGTATGGTATGGTATGCATTGTCATTGCCTTGTATTGGTATGGTATTCATTTCCATTTCCTTATATGGTATGCATTGGCAATGGCATGGTATGGTATGTATTGTCAATGGTATCCATTGGCAATGGAAATGGTATACATTTCCATGCCATTGTATGGAATGCATTTGGCAATGGCAATGGTATGCATTTCCTTGCCATTGTATGATATGCATTGGAAATGGTACTGTATGCTATGCTATGGTAAGGTTTGAAATGGCATTGGCAATGGAAATGGAAATGGTATGCTATGCATTGGAAATGGAAATGGTATGCATTGGAAATGGTATGGTATGGTATGGTATGGTATGGTATGACATGCCTTGCTTCGGAATCACGTTCATCGGAGTCCTTTTTTAACGCGTTATTTTAGACTCCAATCTTCGAAGTCTGATCACTCCAGATCTTACTATGTTTTCTCTCATGGAGCCCCAAATTTCATGATGACCTGTCAAACATCCACCCCACAAGTGGCTTCCCAAGATTGGGTTGTTGACTTCCTATTTTGTCGATTCTCCAATGAGTTTTTTTTATTCCTTTCGGGACATAAAAGTGTTTCTAAGGAATCAAAGGAATCTTACCATCGATACATCCTTTTTGGGATCCCTTTTAAGCACTATCGTATCACATTTTCAAAAGAAAACTTTGATGGCCTCTTGATCCTTCTCGTGTGTGTCCTGCACTTTCTACTAGGCTGAAAGAATATTCTTCAATGTCATTGTCATCGGAGCTCAAACTTTTCCATATCCTTCAAACTTCTGACGGCCAAGTCCCAAAATCCTGTAAAACACATATTTTAGCATGCCTTTCTTAAAAAAAACATCGAATATACTGTCTATACCTTCCCCTCGGGTTCTAGTTTTTCCCTCATCCTGATTCACCCAGATGCCAACACCCCGACGGGTCTCGCTTCCTGTTGTATACTATTCATTGATTGGCGTGCCAGGCCTACCCATTGGTCCACATGAAAGGGAATATACCTTTGATACCTTTCCCTTTGGATTTCGAAAAAACCACTATCTTTCATACTCCGAAAGCTCGACCCCGATAACGGTCTTATTCAAGGATTTGGTTTAGAACTTCCCCCAATGTTTTAATCAATACACTTGTCCTACTTAATAAGATTTTACTATGGAAATGATGTGCATTAACATGAGAATTTAAGATCAGATTTGGAAATATCCTTGTACACGCCTGAGTTATGGCATAAGCATGCTAGTTGGATGTGCATTACAAGTTATAAAAACACCCTTTCATAACACATCTTGCACTGTAAGTTTTTGAAACTCAGTCTGTGAAGTTAGATTTTTTCCTAGACTCCCTTGCTTACTAAGTCTGATTTCTTTGTTACCTGTAACTAATTGCTAACCAATAACCTTTTTTTTCTATTGCTTAACCAGTTTTTTATTATTACAGCTAATGTGTTATTCTTAAGATAAGTTGATATTCCTTTTAACGTGTTATTACATATTAATTTGATCATTCATCATGGTGATACAAAACACCAAAATATCTAGGATCTCGATGTAATTCTAGGGTGCCGCAGACCCCAAATCATCATCTCATCCAGTGGAAACTCTGGTGACTAACACAATTCCTCATACTGGCGAGGACCATTTCCCTGGATTTGAAGAGATCTACAGAATATTCGACTCCATGGATTTTCCTCAAGACAGTGAATTTTTAGAGGTGTATCAAAATATCCTAAAAATCGATATTCATCGTGTAGCTTTCAGGCCTCAGATATTCCCATACAATGAGGCAGCACATTGGTGTCTCACATAATTTGATGCTTCCACAGAAAACATCATAAGCAAGCAGGGGATGTGAGTAGCTTCCCTAAGACTAGAGGATATTAGATCTATATATCACCTTCTCGCTCCTGCTTGATCGATGAATGAACCTTTCCTAAAAGGATTCACCCAGGCCAGCAAAGGACCGGAAAAACAAATGAAACATTGGTGGGTGGATGAGGATTAAACCCTTAACCAAGGTCATAAATTGGTCCCCACACACAAGCTTAAAACTCCATACAAGTTGTTGGTAGCCAAGCTTTGTCATTTATATGGGGAAGAAAAAAGTACACACTTCCAAATTGGTCGGTTACCTTTGGCACACATTGTCATGAGAATGGGATAGATCTTCAACTGGGCAGATATCCTAGCCTTTAATGTATGTTTGCACCCAAAGAATCTTCCAAGTATGAAGAAGCCATGTTTTTATATGTCTTCTTATATGATAGACGTCATTTGTTCCTCAGTACACTTTCCTGAGATGGGATGTAATTGGGACCGAATTCATCCCCCCATTCATGTCTATTTCTCCAAATTATGGAGCGTAAATTTCAAACAACATTTTTATGAGATTTGTAATTTATTCCTCACCCCTTTGCACTCCATCCTTTTCGGCTTCCCCAGACACAGGATATCATTTGAGGCTAGAAATGGGATGAAAGGGGTGGTTGAATGGTTTTTCTACAAGTACTATTCATTCATCAGAGTTTACGGGACCATGAGAGCCCCACATATCTTGCCTTATTTCATCCCAGACCAACTACTAATGAAGGAAATAGCATACCAAACAATGGGGTCTAGAGTCACCACACTATTGCAAACCAGCAGTAAAATAATGTGGCCAATATTCCCTCTCCACATTGGAATTTATTCCATATCTAATGCTCAACATGAAAGGAAGGAAGTTGGGACCTTACAGGATTTAATCGTGTGCTCAAGTGAGCCTAAAGGCCACGATCCTTATGAGATGGCTATCAGTCATGTAAGGTTTGTTGGCCTCACTCATCCAAATATTTATGTTGTTGATTTTCAAGAGAATAAATTTAAACGAGTACTCTTGTACGATGAAGTCTTGCACCAGTTTCCCCACGATGTGGAAAAGTGAGAAAATAATTCAATATGGAAACTTTAGCTCAATTCCAGAAGTTTAGTCATCAAGAGAAACATATCAGCAATGCCAAAGAACAGGAGAAGACCCAAAAATAAAAGCACCTTGAGAAGAAAAGGCTCCAAGTGTAGCAATATTGTCAAAGAAGGTAGACTAAGGAAAATATCAGGCTAGAACGTGATCGTGTGACACATCAGGAAGATCTGCAGAAGAAGCAGATAAAAATTTGGTAGAGGATGAGGAATCTAAGAGGCTAGCTAATGAAGCACATGCTATGAAACTGGTTGAAGAAGTATTGGCAAAGCAATTGGCCTACGAGGTTGAATCAAAGATAAAATTAGATGAGTTTTTAAAGAAGAATTTAAACCATAGCTCGGGTATTCCTTCAACACCCACCCTAGGCATTGTGAATATACATCCTCTCGAGTATGCCCCTATAATATCCATACCAGGGGATTCCTCCCTCTCTTCTCAAGATCTCAATTTCAAAGGATCTGTAGTCGCCATTGGACACTACTATTTTGACAACAGAAACAGAAGTGTCAAGAAGAGATCAACGAAAATAAAAAGAGGAGAAGACTCCAAGTCAAAGTCACATGCAAGAAGGATTTTGGAATGGAAGGTCAGCCCTAATATTGAAGAGAACACAATTCAAGCAGCTTCATAACTCAACGCCTTCGCAACATTAAATACCTCCTCTATTCTGGAGGTAACTAATGCCCTGAACATTACTAGGACCTGAGTAATAGAGCTAGAAATAGAGTTGAAAGATGTAAAATACCAACTTGACATAGATGTCCAGGAAGTTGTCAGGGTAGTTGAAATTCTAAACTCAGGTAAGATAAATGGTTCCCTACAAGAAAAAAGAGACCACTTGAATGAAGAGTTTGAAAAGAGGATGCAAATCTTATGGAACACCCACAGGGATGAGTTGAAAGTAGAAAAACATAAACTTATCGTCGCTCTAGAAAATACTAGCTCCTCAACAGGTACCCTAGATTCCATCAAAGCACAAGCATTGGTCGTTAGTGAAGATCTAGCTAAGGTAAAGAACAAACTCCTTGGTCTATTGATCAACATATGAGTAGAGAGGTAAGAGCGATTAAATCTGCAGAATACTATGATTGATACTAAAGGAAGGTATCAGGAAGCTAGAGAGGATTTTGAGGAGATGGTAAATTAGCAATACATGATACAACCTACACCAACCTCCCTACCAGTTTACTCGAAAATAGAAATACTCAAGTACCGAATTTTGTTTCACACCAGAAAACCCCTCTTTCTGAGTGTTTATTCCAGCCAAGGGGTGGTTGCTGACACATGTGCACAACTGTGGAAAAATGTTAATGATCTCATCACAGAGGCAGGGATACGACCATTGCAATCTATAGATGAAACAACTTATGTCAACACCAGGGAAGTTGAGGTGGAATATTTAAAGAAGTCCAGTCAGACAAGAATTTAGTATTTGATGTTTTTTGATGAAAAATCAATTGAAGAACACATGTTGTTTCCTACCCATCTCACCCATAAAATTAAATCCTTTGTAAATTCAACGGTTGAGCGGTTACATCAAGAAGTGGCCACAAAAGTTTGTAACGAAGAATCAATCTTAGAGATATTGCAATCAAGCAAGCTCGAGAGAATTTTTACCGAATACTCCACTTGGAAGGAACACCAAGACAAACAACAAGAGCAGACCACGTCATGATTGAAAAAAAATTCATTTCTTTCTAGATGTTTTTTTCTTATGATATTGTAATCTTTTCTGGAAAATGAAGAGTCCTTTTTGTGAAATGGCTCAAATTTCTATTATTATCACAAAAAATGATTGTAAATATTTTCCCCTCACTATATAAAGGGAGTGTTTCCCATTTGAAAGGGATTTTGGTTTTTGAATCTAGCAAGACAATATTTTTGTTGCAAGTTAATTTGAATCCAAGAGACATTCTAAATTGGAATATTATGGTATTGGTATGTGTGAATGAGATTTATTTGTTTATGCATCACTCTATTTGTAGCCTATGAATATTAGTTGACAAATTACTTCTAAATTAACGTTTTCATTTTACAACTATCATGGTTTTTCAAGATGAGTACAGTAATAGTATAATGTCATTTGGTTTATCAATTCTTTGGTTCTAACATATTATGCTATCAAATTCATGTTCCACTTGTGTCGCAAATTTATTCTGCCCAAGTTATGTGCATTATTCAATGTATTCATTTATTATGTTAGTTTTCTCCTGATCAGGATAGGTTAATTTAAATAGAATTAGTTTAGAGATTGCATCATAGAATAATAATCATATTTCTGAGTCTAATGTTAGTTAGTTGTGCTTACTCCTTTTTTCTCATTATTTTTAATTCATCTGAGAACCTTTGGTTCTCATATTCATATTTTATTTAGTATTTAGTTATCATTTTGTTAGTATTTTAGTTAATTGATAACCAGGCCAAAATGTGGTTGGAAGTGCTATCCCAAACAAGAGTGGGTCTAGTTGGGACCCATCATCGGGATTTTTCCCTTAAATGATTAAACGAGTCATTTTGGCCCATCAAAAGAAATGGTGCTAGAAGGAGGGCCACAGAATTGAATGGATACAAATAGAAATTTGAATTCTTCTTGTTCTTCCCTGCAAGTAAGATTTTCCTCCAAGACTGATTCCCATCAAATTCTCTCCAAACATAATGTCTTCCCTTCAGAATATACGGTGAATACTCCATCTCAAGTAAGCACTCACTGTGTTCCCTCTCATCCCGAAACATATTTTTCTTCTCCTCAACCTCATATCTTAACTATCTCAAAAATCAAGTCTTTATTCAGGAATTCGGCTAAACAAACCAATCAAGTACTGACTAGACAACGTAGAAAAAAGACCAGACAGTTGCCCTTAGATTACTCTCTTCCTGAAAATCCAAAAATTATTCATCATACAGATCCCTATTTCGTTAACCTATACTCCTATCAAGAAAAATGTTCATTTAGGACTCATGAATATCGCATTCCTAAAGATACCTCTGATTTCCCCAAGGCTTCAGAAATTAATCTTGAATATCATATACTCGTCAGAGGGCAGGAGGTATACCAACCTCACCTCCCAAATCACCCCCAGAAACGAGTCGAAGGATAATTCCAAAGAAGAGGATGGGTCTGAGAGTGAATTTGAAGATAACCTCTATCAAGTCATTGTATATCAACCCCTAAACATGGTTGGAGAAAATGAAAACCAAAATCTTCCCCCTTTCCGGCCTTGGTTGTTTGTTGATGTGGTTGATGTACTTAAAGTTCAGCATGATATGCCCAAACACCTTGAGAAATTATTTCCTAAGTTTGACCCCGAAAAAAGGATTCAGCAGAGAACCATATTAAGAAATTCTTGTTGGATATTCGGCTACAAAGAATTCGCCACAAAGACGTCATCTTTCGTTTGTTTCCTCTTACTTTAAAAGAAAAAGTGTCTACGTGGTATTTCTATCTAGAATAAGCTTCCATTCCAAATTGGTGGACTTTTGAAAACTCTTTCCTCCAAAAATTTGGGGAAAATAAGACACCAACCACCTAGGTCCTCAAACTATCAAGAGTTAACATGGATGTCAAGGAATTAGTTACTGATTACAATCAATGGTTCCTCACTTCATTAAAACAAAACCCAAGGGCCTCAAAACCTGTTGAAGATTTCATAATTGAATTTTATACATCTGGTTTACCCATGTCCATGGCCATGTATGTAAAACAATATGAAAAGGATACTCTAGAAGAAGCTTTCCAGCAAGCCCTTAAATTTGAGAAAAAATTGTTAAGTTTAAAGGGTACTTCTAATTCAGAACCATCTAAAGATAAAGGTAAGAGTAAAATCTCCGCATCTAAATCTGGTGAATATAAAAAACCCTCTAATTTGATGGATATGGAAGCTCTTCAAAGAATCAACAAAAATCTATCCAACGACTTAGTTGACCTAAAAAGAGGTAATGGAGAGGGATCTTCTAATCATAAAAGGTCTTTTAAGTTCCCACCTAAGAAATATAGTAGCATGCCCCCAACCATCAAATCCTCCCCCTCTCATACAGAAGGAATCAATATGGAAGATATTGTCCAGGCTCTTCAAACCTGGGAAACAGAGAATATGGCCGAAAACACTGATGACAGAAATGGAGTTCAGGAAAAGAAAGAATAACCCCAGGATTTTGACGATCCATTTGAACAACAGTTAAATGGTTTTTGGGACATATCTTTTGGATAATATGAAGAAGAAGTTGAAGAAGTACACGTCTCACAAATTGTTGTAACCACCAGGAGTGTCGGTAAGAATATTCCCGATAACACCCCCAATACTCGTATTCATATTTCTCCCACTACCACTACTCCCAAACAACCTTCTCTTTCAACCAATACTACCCCTAATTCATCTAAGAATACTTCCTCTAATCCCAAAACAATAGATCAAACAAAGAAATCAAACACTTCGCCTACACCCTTGGACAAATTGGAATATAGATTTTTAGAAGAACTAAAGAAAACAAAAGCCAACATTTCTTTGTTTGAACTCATGAAGATCCACAAATCCAAGAAAATTTCATTAGAACGTTGCAAGGTAAAACTTCTCCTAGCTTTCGTGAATCAAAATTGGGAACCAAAAGGGTAATCACAAAGGTAACTTCTCCTATAACAGTACTCCATCCAAAAATCAGGTTGCGACTAATGCATCCTTAACAAGTCAAATATCCAAGTCCAACACTCATCCTTTTCTCATCACTTTTGAATTCTTTAATAGAAATGTTCATAATTGCATGGTGGACTCAGGAGCTTCATCTAATGTCATGCCCCTTAAAATATATGAGAAGCATAACATCAAACTTGAACCATCTAACATTCAGATTATCAAATTAGATAGAACTAAAGTTAAGGAGGTTGAAGAATTGAAAAAAGTTTTGATTAGGATGTTTGCTAACTCGAAATTTCATCAAACCATAGATATAATAGTAGTGGACATTCTTGATAACTATGGAATGCTCTTAAGTAAATATTTCTCATCCATGTTGAATGGTTACTTCACTACCGACTGGTCCCATCTATGGCTCCCTTTCAATGGTAAAATGAACCAAATTAGGATCAATAGAGAAAGGTACATGAAAAATGTAGTTACTGATTTGAATGATCTGAATGACCTAGTGATGTTCAACCATTCCATTCTAGGGAATTATTCATTTGAGACGGGTTTTGGGAAATTCACAACCAAACCATCAACTCTCATGGAATCTGACACTAAATCTGAAATCATCATTGCACCCATATTATTGAGTTCAGTTGCGATATAGTTGATAAAACCAACAATCCCCCAGATGTACAGACTAACATAGTTTTTAGAGATAAGTTAGAAAAATGCATTGACTCTACTAACCTTTTGAAACCCAAAAAATCTGAAAAATTCAAAAATACCAGTTGAAATAAAAAAAGGTGATCCTGATATGTGGACATTGTTCTTTGATGGATCAAAATCTTTAGAAGGTGCAGCAGTGGGTTGTATACTAAAATACCCGAAAGATACTAAAATTTTAATTCCATGCAAAATGGAATTTTCTTGCACCAACAACACTATCGAATACGAGGCCCTTGTGCAGGGACTTAGGAAGACAGTTGACATGAAAGAATAAAAAATCAAGGTATTTGGTGACTTTGAAATCATCCTCAGATAGGTACGAAACACTATCCATTTCCTTTCAAGTCACTTAAAAATTATTAGACTGAGGTCTGGGAGATAATTAAATCTTTCATTTCTTTCAATATTAACACTGTTCCCCGTTCATTAAATTTTGATGTTGATTTGTTGGCAAATGCGGTGTCTAGATTAGTACCCTCAAACAGATTGATGCATGACTCCTTCTCTATTGAAATTTTGTACAGGCCATCAATTCCAAACAATATCGTAAGTTGGAGGGTCTTTGACGATGACCAACAACTCGTCAATTTTCTACACCTCAAAGATACCTTCAAGGATTCTATCATAGATGAAGGCCAACATGACATGTTAATGAATACTGATAATAATGATTATATTGAAGCAGAAAAAGTAGTAGGTTCATCCAACAATATTACCAAGAGTGTGTTCAAGTTAGAAAAACTCTACGACCTTCAAGACAAATTCAAGAAGGCCACGAACTACAATACCAACAACTCATACCTATAGTTTGAAACAGTAACCCTGGGATCATATTTTTCTCCTAAGAACGTCAACCTGGGAAAAAATTGTTCTCATGAAGAAAGGCAGGCATACACCAAGTTATTCAAAGAATATAAGGACATTTTCACATGTACATATGAATACCTCAAGACATATAATACAAATATTATACAACATGTCATTCCTATGAAATATCAAACCAAACATTTCCAATAGAAGCTAAGAAATATGCACCCCATTCTTGAACCTTGGCTTAAATCAGAGCTAAATAAATTGTTGATGGCTAGAATCATTTTTTCGATAAGGCATACACAGTGGATATCAAACTTAGTGTTGGTAAGAAAAATAATGGGGATATCTGGCTTTGTGTCGATTTCAGAAATGTAAACAGAGCCTCAAAAAAAGATAACTAACTTGTAACTCCCATGGAACAAATTCTCCAATGTGTGTCTGGATCGAAAATGCTCTCCCTGCTAGATGGATTCTCAGGATATAATCAAGTCCTAGTATCTCATGAAGACCATCTTTAAACAACTTTCAGAACCAAATGGGGAACATATTCCTATAGAAATATGCCTTTCGGATTGATAAACGTTGGAGCCACGTTTCAACGAGCCATGGACATTTCCTTTAGAGGTCTCCTGGGAGAATATGTGGTAGTGTACCTAGATGACGTGACCATATTCTCAAAGAATAAACAGGATCATATATTTCACTTGAATAAGGTATTTAATTGATACAGGAAATACGACATATCTCTAAACCCAAAGAAATTCATTTTTGTCGTGGATGAAGGAAAAATTATGGGTTTCATCGTCTCCAAACATGGT
Source organism: Picea sitchensis (assembly GCA_010110895.2). Classification (NCBI taxonomy): domain Eukaryota; kingdom Viridiplantae; phylum Streptophyta; class Pinopsida; order Pinales; family Pinaceae; genus Picea; species Picea sitchensis. Next base: position 18,831 of record SNQJ01S0004727.1, on the reverse strand, counting down.
ATGCAGATTGAACCCGACAAGACCGACGTGATCGCTAAAATATCTCCCCCTCACAAAAACAAATCTATGGAGTCATTCCTCAAAAAGATAAATTTCGCCAGACAATTCATACCTAGTTTTGTCAAGACAGTAAAACCCCTACAAGATATGATAAATAAGAATGCTCAATTTAGTTAGGGATCTAAAGAAAAGGAGGATTTTGAAAAAATCAAATAAAATATTAATCAAGCGTTGGCACCGTTGAGTACATATTTTGATCGATATTTCATCCTCTACACATTTTCCTCCCATACTACTTTTGCAGCGGTCTTAACACAGAAGAACTCGAAAGGAGATGAGTTTACTATGGATTTTATGAGTTAATGCCTACAAAGAGCTGAGTTGAATTATCTTGAAGTTGATAAATAGGCATATGCCATGTTCAAAGTTGTCAAACACTTTCGGCTATTCTTACTCAAATCTAAAACTAAGGTTATTGTTCCTTACCCAGTTGTTAGGAAACTCCTGGTACAAAAGGATCTGGAAGAAAAGAGAGGAAATTTTATTATAGCTCTACAATAATATGACTTGGAGATCAAACCTGAAAAGATCATTAAAGGAAAAGGGCTATGCAAATTCGCTGCAGAATTCCCTTGCGTTAAATATCATGAAGATGCTCTCTATCAAGACTTCGAGCTATCTGGAAATGAAGTATGCTACATCCCAGTCAGTTTAGATCCTTGTTTTTACAAAATTAAATATTACTTGACTCATGGATCGAATCCACATTCTCTGGACCCTAAGAAGAATAAGGATCTAAGGATAAAATCCACCCAATATCAGCTTATACAGGGAATTCTATGCATAAACAATTATGATGGTGTTTTCCTTAGGTGCCTGGAGAAAATGGATGCTAAGAAAGTCTTATCTGAGCTCCATGATGGGCCCACAGGAGGAAATTACGATGGGGATACTATTGCACACAAAATCCTCAGAGAAGGATATTATTGGCCTTCCATTTTTAAATATGCACATGCATATGCTAGGAAATTCCAATAGTGTCAAACCTCAGTCGGAAGAGAAAATCAAGTTGCTTTCCCCTTACATATTATCATCATCGAGCGCCCCTTCCAGCAGTGGGGGTTGGACTTTATCGGGGAGATCAATCCAAAGTCAACCTAGTTGCATAAATACATCGTAACAACCACTGATTTTTTCACCATATGGAGTGAAGTGAACCCTTTGAAAACCATCAATGAAAATCAGGTGATTTTGTTCCTTGAATCACACATCATTACCAGGTTTGGAATTCCATAATTTTTAGGTTTTGATAATGCCAAGTATTTTTATTCTCTTAAGCTAACTAAATTCTCCCTTGAAAAAATATCAAGGTTAAGTACTCAGTGAATTACTATCCACAGGGAAACGGTCTAGAAAAATCCACTAATAAGAACCTCATTAAAATCCTCAAGAAGACTATCAACGATAATCAAATAAATTGGCACCTTACTCTTCAAAATGATCTTTGGGATGATAGAATAACTCCCAAGTCATCCATTGGTAACTCCCCCTTTTTCCTAGTTTATGGAAAAGAAGCCACAATACCAACCCATAATTTCTTACCTGCTTTACAATTGGTCCAATCCGTCCAGGACGAAGCATGTTCAATAATGAAAAAAAGATTAAACATGTTGTTAAAACTTGAAGAAGAAAGGGAAAAAACTAAGTTGAACTTGACCCAACACCAAGAAATGGTTAAAAGTTAGTTCAACAAATCAAAAGTAGGAAATAAATATTTCAAAGAAGGACATCTTGTTCTCAAGTGGGACAAAGATAATGAACTTAAAGGAAAACACACCAAATTCCATAAATTATGTCTAGGACCTTATCTGGTCCACCAGAAAATAGGCCTTGGGACTTTCAGGCTCAAAACACTAAAGGTAGATGAGGAGGAACTCCTTGTCAATGGCCAAATATTGAAGAAATACTTCTCATGATCACCTATGGTGATGTAGCCCTGTACATAATAGTTTTTCAATTGTAGTTTTTATTTTAGTTTTTATTTTAGTTTGTATTTTCAATAATCTGACTATTGTTTGATGTTACTCCTTCCTTTTTCTTCATTTTTCTAGTTTACAATAACCACCCTGCCATTGGTTGCTACTCTGGGCCAGTTGTTCTTTCACATCAGAGACCCAGATTTTTCCCCGTTAACAAATGGTAACACAAAAAAGAGGAACTTGTTCATTTGTACCAAAAGAAAAGATTCAGACCCTTAAATTTTGTACCTTTATACAAGTTCCACATGTTATTCACTCTTATGTGACCAATCTTAGATCACGGTGATGTTCCTTTTCAAGTTTCCTCAAACATCATGAATTCAGTATCTTCCACATAAATCTAGTCTCTCTTCCCATTACTTCCAAATTTTAAAATGCATCAGTATTTTGTGTTTGTAGACCCACTAAAGAAAATTTGTCGAATGAAACCAGCAAATCAAAATGACTCTTGTATCACCCTGCTTCCTATTTACTGCCACCTATATTGCAGTCGCTTCTATATCTAAAAGGTGGATTCATAAGAATAATCATAAGGAATTTGAAAACGTTATTGAAAAGCGTGGGAAGTACAAGTAAATGTGTCGGGGCTATGGACGCTCATTGGCAGTGGGGCCATTCTTGTATGATACCAAGATATATTTGCCAGGTCTATGGATGCTCGCTGGCAATGAAACTATGCCAGGAAAGAGAGGTAAAGAAAATAAATTGGTCTACAACATTCAACTTAATTTTCTACTGTGGTGTCACTCTCACAAATTCACTATGGATTCATGAATTTTCCCCAAAAAATGATCAGTCGAATTATGTGGAAGATCATTGATGAGAGATTCTTCTTTAAGTCTTGCATAAATACCATTGAATGTGGTGTCCTTAAGTTGAATTTGGAATTAGATTTTAGAAAAGGTAAATGTTGCTTCTATCTAATTGAAGACACTTTCTCTTTTTGGAATTCAGAGATAACCGGTTTGCTCCAGTAAGTCACCATTTGTTGTCAATCATTTCACAACAACCCCATCTTTCTAAATTTTATGGGCCCCCAATAAATATATATACCATCTTTCTAAATTTTATGGGCCCCCAATAAATATATATATATCTTCTCTAAGGTAACCCAATCTCAACTCAAATTTGTTTCGAAATCGTGTTCATCGGAGTCCTTTTTTTACTTGTTACTTTAGACTACGATCTTTTCACTCTGATCACTCCAGCTATTACTATGTTTTCTCTCACGGAGCCCCAAAGTTCGTGATGACCTGTCAAACAACCACCCCCCAAGTGGCTTCCCAATATTGGACTATTGATTAATTTTTATTATTATTATCCAATGATTTGTTTTTACTTCTTTTGGGACAAAAAAGTGTTTCTAAGGCATCGAAGGAATCTTACAATCGATACCATCCTTGTTGGGAGCCCTTTTATGCATTATCTAATCACATTCCAAAAAAAAAAACTATGATGGCCTCTTGACCCTTCTTGTGTGTTTCCTGCACTTTCTCTTAGGTCGAAAGATTATTCTTCAATAGCATTGTCGTTAAAGCTCAAAATTTTCCATATCCTTCAAACCTATGACAACCAAGTCCTGAAATCATGTAAAGAACATAGTTTAGCACGCCTTTCTAAAAAAAAAAACAATGAATATATTGTCGATACCTTCCCCTCAGGTTCTAGTTTCTCCCTCATCCTGATTCACCCCGATGCCAACTCCCCGACGAGTCCCACCTCTTTCTGTATCACTATTCATTGATTGACACACCAGGCCTACCCATTAGTCCACATGCAAGGGAATATACCTTCGATACCTTTCCCTTCAGAGTTTGAAAAAACCACAATCTTTCATACTCTGAAAGCTCAAGCCCGATAATGGTATTATTCAAGGATTTGTTTTAACACTTCCCCCAATGTTTTAATCAATGCACCTATCCTACATAATAAGATTTAATAATGGAAATGTCACACATTAACAGGAGAAGTTAATATCATATTTATCAAGATCCTCATACACACATGAGTTATGGCATACTCGTGCTAGTTAAATGTACATTACGATTTATAAAAACACCCTTTCAAAACACAACTTCCACCGTAAGTTTTCAAAACTCAGTCCGCGAAGTTTTATTTTCTCCTAGAATCCATCGCTTACTGAGTCATCTTTCTCTATTACCTGCAACTGCTTGTTTACTAGTAACCTTTGTTTTCTATTTCTTTACCATTTTTTTATTATTACAACTAATGTTTTATTCTTAAGATAAGTTGATATTCCTTTTAACGTGTTATTGAGTATTAATTTGTTCATTCATCATGGTGAACCAGAACTCCAAAAGATCTAGGAGCTCGGTGTACATACAGGGTGTCACAGGCCCCGGATCATCATTTCGTCTGGTCGAAACTCTGGTGACTAGCACACTTCCTCATACTGGCGAGGACCATTTCCCCGGATTCGAAAACATCTACAGAGTATTTGAATCTACATATTATCCTCAATATAGTGAATTTTTATAGGTGTATCATAATATTCTGAAAAATGGTATTCAGCGGGTAGCTTCTAGGCCTCAGTTATTCCCATACAACGAGGCAGCACATTGGTGTCTCAGGAAATTTGAAGTTTCCATCGAAAACATCATAAGAAAGTAAGGGACGCAAGTAGCTTCCCTCAAACTAGAGTATATTAGTGCCAAATATCACCTTCCCTCTCCTACTTTCTCTTTGAATTAACCTTTCCTAAAAGAACTTTCCCAGGCCTGCAAAGGACCAGCAAAACAAATGAAACATTGGTGGGTGGATGAGGATGAAACCCTTAAGAAAGCTCACAAATTGTTCCCCACCCACAGGGTTAAAACTCCTTACAATATGTTGGTATCCACACTCTGCCATTTATAAGGGGAAGAAAAAAGTACACACTTCCAAATTGATCGGTTACCTTTGGCACACACCAACGTGAGAATGAGACAGATCTTCAACTAGGCGGATATCCTAGCCTTTAACGTATGTTTACACGAAAATAATCTCCCAGGTATGAAGAATCCATTTTTTTATATGTATTCTTATGTGATAGATGTCATTTTTTCCTTAGTACACTTTCCCGAGCTAGGATGGAATTGGGACCGAAGATAGCCCCCCATTCATGTCTATTGCTCCCAATTATGGAGCGTAAATTTCAAACATTTTTTTATGAGATTTTTAATTTATTCCTCGCCCCTCTACACTCTATCCTTTTAGGCTTCCCCAGACACAGGATAGCCTTTGAGGTTAGAAATGGGATGAAAGGGGTGGATGATTAGTTTTTCTACAAGTATTATTCATTCATCAGAGTTTATGGGACCACTAAGCCCCCACATCTCTTGTCTTATTTCATCTCGGACCAACTACTAATGAGGGAAATAACATACCAAACAATGAGGTCTAGATTCACCACATTGTTGCAAACCAGTAGTAAAAGACTGTGGCGAATCTTCCCTCTCCACATTGGAAGTTATTCTATCTCCAATGATCAACATGCAAGGAAGGAAACTGAGACCTTACATAAGTTAATCTTGTGCTCGAATGATCCTAAAGGCCACGATCCTCATGAGATGGATATAATTCATGTTAGGTCTGGCAGCCTCACTCATCCAAATATTCACGTTGTTTATTTTGAAGAGGATAAATTTAAAGGAGTACTCTCGTACGATGAAGTCTTGCACCAATTGCCCCGCGATGCAGCAAAGCGAGAGCTTGATCTCGAACAAGAAGAGTTCAATATGGAAACTTTAGATCAATTTCAGAAGTTGTGTCAGCAAGAGAAGGATACCAGCAACACCAAATAATAGGAGAAGACCCAAACAAAAAATCACCTTGAGCAGAAAAGGCTCCAAGCGGAGCAATATTATCAAAGATGGAAGACTGAGGAAAATATCAGGTTGGAACGTGAGCGTGCAACACATCAGGCAGCTTTGTAGAAGAAGAAATAAGAAGAAGCTAAAAATTTGGTAGAGGATGAGGAAGCCAAGAGGCTAGCTAATGAAGCACAAGCTATGAAACTGGTTGAAGAATCAAAGGCGAAGCGATTGGCCAACGAGGTTGAATCAAAGAGAAAATTGGATGAGTTTTTAAAGTAGAATTTAAACTAGACTCCAGGTATTCCATCGACACCCACCATAGGTATTATGAATATACGTCCTCCTAAGTATTCCCCCATAAGCTCCATACCATAGGATTCTTCCCTCTCTTCTCAAGATCTCAATTTTGAAGGATCTGAAGTCGCCATTGGAGACTACTATTTCGATAACAAAAGTAGAAGTATCAAGAAGAGATCAGTGAAAAGAAAAAGAGGAGAAGACTCCAAGTCAAAGTCACATGCAAGAAGGATTTTGGAATCGAAGGTCGGCCTTGATCCTGAAGAGAATGCAATTCAAGCAGCTTCAATGCTCAAAACCTTCACAGGATTAAATGCCTCCTCTATTCTGGAGGTAACTAATGCCCTGAAAATTGCTAGGACCCAAGTAATAGAGCTGGAAATAGAGTTGAAAGATGTAAAATACCAATTCCACATAGATTTCTAGGAATTTGTCAACACAACTGAAATTATAAACTTAGGTAAGATCAATGGTTCCCTAGAGGCACAAAGAGACCACTTGAATGAAGAGTTTGAAAAGAGGATTTAAATTATATGAGACACACACATGGATGAGTTGGAAGTATAAAAACATAAACTTATCTCTGCTCTAGAAAAGACTAGTTCCTCGATAGGTACCTTGGAATCCATCAAATCACAAGTGTTGGCTTTTAGCGAAGATCTAGCTAAGGTAAAGAACAAACTCCTTGGTTTATTGATCGACATACAAGTAGAGAGGAAAGAACAATTAAATCTGCAACATACTCTGATTGAGACTCGAGGAAGGTATCGAGAAGCTAGCGAGGCTTTTGAATAGATGGTAAATTGGAAAGCCATGCTACAACCTACACCTACCTCCCTGCCAACTTACTCAAAAAGAGAAAGACTTAGGTACCAAATGTTGTTTGACACCAACAAACCTCTCTTCAACATTGTTTGTTCCACCCAAGGGGTGGTTGCTGACACATGTGCACAACTATGGAAAAATTCTAATGGTATCGTTGCATAGGCAGGGATGCAACCATTGCAATCTATAAATGAAATGACTTTTGTCAGCACTAGGGTGGTTGAGGTGGAAGATTTAAAGAAGGGAAAACATAAAAGCATTCGAGATTTTTTTTTTTTATGAAAACTCAATTGAAGAACACCTATTGTTTCCTACCCGGCTCACCCATAAGATTCAATCCTTTGTAAATTTCATAGTTGAGTGTTTACATCAAGAAGTGGCCGCAAAAGTCTCTAAAAACGAATCATTCTTAGAGACATTGCGATCAAGCAAGCTCGAGAGCATTTTTACCGATTACTCCACTTGGAAGAAACACCAAGACCAACAGTAGGAGCATACCATGTCATGATTATAAAATTTCTCATTTCTTTCGAGATGTTGTTTTCTTCTGATATTGTAATATTTTCTGGAAAATGAAGAGTCTTTTTTGTGAAACAGATCAAATTTCTATAATTACCATGAAAAACGATTGTAAAGATTCAACCCTCACTATATAAAGGGAGAACTACCCATTTGAAATGGATTTTGGTTTTTTAAGCTAGCAAGACAGTATTTTTTTTGCAAGTTAATTTGAATCCAAGAGACATTCTAAATTGGAAGATTATGGTATTGATATGTGTGAATGAGATTTATATGTTTATGCATATCTCTATTTGTAGCCTGTGAATATTAGTTGATGCATTACTTCTAAATTAATGTTTGCATTTTACAGCTATCATGGTTTTTTAGGATGAGTACAGTAATAGTATAATGTCATTTAGTTTATCAATTATTTGGTTCTAACAGAGTATGCTATCAAATTCATGTACCACTTGTGTCACGAATTTATTATGGTCAATTTATGTGCATTCTTAGCACTAGAAGTCACACCTAGACTATTGTAGGTGTAATCCTAGTACCCATCATAATATAAATGGTTAAAACAGGTTTATACTTGAGTGGATCATCAAGACTAAGTAAGAAAGGGAGAGCGAAGAAAATTGTCTGCAGAGGCATTCCATTGGGCATGGAGTCATAACATCATGCAGATCAAATGCATTTAAAATGTATACCAGATAAAATATTTATATATTATGGGTAGAAGCATAGAGAATATGACAAAAGGAAGAACATCCATCATACAGAGATCATTTCTGCAAATAGATTAAAGATTGCTCAAATAATAAACAATGATTAATAGGCAAGCTACAACAGATCCTTTGTTGTTCATGAATCCATCAATCAATGGAAGCTATGATCCTCAAAACCTGCAATATATTCAAGCAAGATGATTACAAGAGAAATGGAAAACAAATAATACAATTTGATAAAAAAAACTCTCATGAATATTTAATGGCATAAATTTTGATTACAAGCATGCCCTCGGGCTTACAAATAAGAAGTTAAATTGCTCTTCCATCTCTCTCCTCTATTGGATCATGAATCCAACCCTTTACTCAAAAAAAAACACTGCTATATATATTGTATCAATCCTTCCTACTCTAAATAATTCGAATCCCAAGTGGTTTCATTGGATTCCCTATTCTCTAGGAGTTGTTACAACAAGGTGAAACGGAAAATCCACCTAACTCCTATTTTTTTGGATCTTGTCTATTGTGATAAATGATTTTTGAAACAGGTCAAGATGCTTGATCTAGTGATAGAATGCATGCCCCTCATGTCCAAATACCTCCTAGGAAACCATTCGAACCCCCTCAGATAGGTGGCATCCCTCCTACAGCTCGAATTTATCAAACTGTTAGAGTTTGAAGCACCTTTGACAACATGTGCTACAAACTTTCCTCTAGGTGATGATTTCAACTGTTCTCCCAAATGAAGAACTTTGTTAGGATGATTTTTGGTCATAAATTCCATGATATTATGATTCATCTCCACAAAAAATTTCAGAAGAACCCAGATCATAATTTAAAATTTATCATGAAAAAATGGCTCTATTGTGTACAAATTTTCTGCAAACTATCCCAAAATACCATTTCGCAATGCCTTTGACAGAATGCACTACGAACTTTCCTGTAGGTGATTTTTTACCTCCAAAATGATTCCAACCTTTATAAATTTTCATAAGAAGTTGGGAAAAACCTTCCAGATCCTACTACAAACCTCTTGAAACATGAAGTAACCTTGGAGAAATCATATGAAGTTAGCTCAAGACCCAAAATCATCACTTAAGTTGTAATTATATGCACAACAACAATTGGAGGATGAACGTGTTACAAGTAGGAGGTGAGAAAAGAATAACATAAATCCAACTTGGATGAGGCTACAGACAGGCAGAATTGAAGAAACTATGTGTAAAACACAGGGTTTGCAGTGCCAAGTTAAGTTCGCAACGCTAGTTTGTAGCACGAATTGAACTATATTTTTGTGAAATACTCGCAATATTTTCCATGTCTAAGGAGAAACATATGAGTTTATTGGTTAAAACCTCGGACCTAAACTAATCTCAATGGAAAAGGGTTTGATTTATCATAAAATAGAGAGGTCACAACGCCAGTTCGCAGTGCACAATCGGCATCGCACAGTTTGTAGCACACGGTAATATAGTGGATAATGTTATTATTGCAAGAGGAAATTGTAAATTTCTCCTTTGGTATAAAAAATTTGAAAATGGACAAGGTTTAGGATACCAATGTTGACCCCTATTTCTTTCATGATGATGAACACTATCATGACACCAAGACTCTTACATGGACTAAGGTCGAAATTTTTGAGTACTGAACATTTCATGTGCTAACATTGGCTCCACAGGGGATGGCATGCTCCCTGTGAGATTCCAAGAACATTTCAGTTACAGTGCATTATCCATTGGGATACAGAGTCTTATTGTTGATCTACTGCAAACAAAGAAACAAAAAGAAACAAAAAAATGCTTGTTTAATTAGCTTATTCCCCTACTTCTAACCTGATCTTTGAGATGCTTGATCAGGTGAAATAAAAAATCCAATGCAGCCATGCAAGGATCGTGTCTACTGATTGAATTCCTTGCATAAACATGCTTAATGGAAATTCAAATTCAAAATTAAATCCAATCTGAAAACTCATCCACTTTGAAGAACCAATTCCACTGACTGATTCTAGGTAACTCATAAAGATCTCTTTCTCTGATGTTTGTAATAGAAATGAAAAAGGATCTTGAAGAATATGTGTCAAAACCACTTGTTGATCGATAAAAAGGAAAGGACAGCTCATGTCTCTATTTCCTTCTTGTTCACAGGTATATAGTAACATACAAGCTTCTTTCTTCACTGTATCATTTTCTTCAAATGCTGATTTTTCTTGTTCTAAGTTTTCAAATGCAAGATCATTCTTAGAACAAATGGAAACAGTATGATTATTTTCCTTATCATGCATTTCAACCTCAATAACATTCTCCATACAGAGAACCATAGGATCACTGAGAACATGGAAAGGTTTTTGTTGACTTATAATGTTATCATTATGTTCCAAAACATTTGTGCGATTTTGCAGCTCAACTCTCTCTGCTCTATAAGCAACTTCATTTTTTTCTTTAAAAAGATTAAATGAATAAAATCATAAGGGCAATGACTTACCTCCAAATAAGTCACAATTTACCCTATGATCAAGGTCATAACTTCCATAAATGGGCCGAATGATTTCATAAGAATGTTGAAAAGAATCATTTTCTGGATGAAAGGATATTTCTGATGTTTTTTGGAAGTCGGCCTCATCATAGTTATTGTACTCATCATATACAGGTAAACAAAAGTCTTCATGAAGATCACAAAATTAGAAACAACATCTTTCTCCTCAACAATTTTCTCTTCCAACTCCTTCTCATGGCATCCTTCTTGTTCATGTGCATTGTCATCTATGTTTGCATTCCACTCCTCATCCTTAACTTGATCTAAACATTTTCCACAGGATTTGAGATTGTCCTCAACCCATTGAGCAACAATGAACATTTGTTGTGAGGTGACAAACCTTCTTTCTAGGAGAAGAAGAGAAAAATATGGATGAATATTTGTTACATAACATAGTCTAGAAACAGCTTCAATAGGTCGGATATTTAAAGGCATGTTGCAATAAAAACTATAAAAACTCCTGTTGAAAATAGTAAGAGCTTCATCCTCCCCTCTTTTCAAATCATAAAACTCAGCAAAGTATTGGTCAAGATATTTGTTCTCTCCCTAGTTCCTTGAAATTGAACCAAATAACTCATCCCACGAACCAATGGAACCTGCCTCTATATTTTTAAACCACAAAGCAGCATCTCCAACCAAAGATTTGCAAAATAACCTCATAACATCATCCTCATGCATGATTTCCAAATTGTCAATGAAATTATGAAAATATCCCAAATGCTTATCAGCTATAATATGATCTTCTCCAACAAAAACAGGTAGATATTCTACAAACTTAAGATGGTAAGGATGAAGAGTAGATGGAAGTTTTAAGGGTTTAAACATTTTTTCTCTTTTTTTGGACTGGACATTAGTAGGTTGAAAGTGAGATTCAATGGATTGATTGCAAATTCCATTAGTGGTAGTAGACGATTGTGTTGGATTACTGAGAGGGGGGGTGAATCAGTAATAGAGAAATTTAATCTTTTTTCACCATAAAATGCAAGTGTTATATCAATGTAGCATTATCATCCAATAGTTGCAAAGTAAATAAACAATGAACAAATGAGAAATCACACGCATACATAGTACACTAGTGTTTTACGTGGAAACCCAAATCGGGAGAAAACCATAGAATTATTTTTCTTATATGTCTTTAAGAATTACATTCATTGGAAGCACCAATTTCCTTTGTTTTCCAACTACAATTGGAAAGAGGCTCCAATCCCCTAGTTTCTCAGGCTACAACCTGAGGGAATCTCCAACTCCCCAATTCTCCGGCTACAACCAGAAGGAGGCTACAACCCCATATGTTCTTCAGCTACAACCACCTGTCCTTTCCCCGTCCAACCGCCCTGACATGTAAGTAGAATTATGGAACCATTGTCACACTATCACTGTGAGATATACTGATGTAAACCTGTGCCAATCAACCTGCACCAAACAACCTGTACCAATAACCTGAGCCATGCATCAACCTGTACCTCAACCTGTAATAAACATGTACCATAAACAAGTGCATCAACCATCCACCAACCTGTACCAAACAACCTGTAGTCAACCTATACCATAAACAAGTGCATCAACCATGCACCAACCTATACCTCAACCTGTACCATGAACAAGTGCATCAACCATGCACCAAAATTGTACAAATAACATGTCACAACAACCTATCCAAACAACCTATCACAATAACCTATCTCATCAATATTATCAACCAAATCAGATCTACTCACCAAGATCAATCACCAAGACAACTCTCAAAGATGTGCATCAACCAAGCATAACACAACAACTCATAATCATCACCAAGATCAATATGTGCTTCTAATAATATACCAATACAAGTATGTTACATCATCCATAAATCGTGTGTCAACAATACTACTAACAAGTGCCTCCAACCATGTACCAATTATGTACCAATCATGTATCAACTACTCATCAACTATGACTCATCACTATGTACCAACATCATCAACTATACACTTCATATATGTGCCAACTCATCAACTACTTGTCTCAACCATGTACCCAACATGTACCTCAACCAAAATCCCTCATCAATTTCATCATCCAAATCTGATTTGTAACTCTATAATAGACCTGGTGTATATGATCACATACATGCAAACCTTCCTTAACTTTAACAACAAGAGACTAGCATTTTCATCAAACTTTTCTATAGTCTCACATGACTAGTTTTGGATTAGTCAACAACCCTAACTTGAAATAATAATAATTATGTACCTGTAATGAATAAAGATATGAAAATAATACACAATGTTATTCAGTTTTTTTTATGCAACTCCTTCAGGTTTCACTACTTGGAACCTCTCGGAAAAGGAGTTATATCAAAAATGGCATACCTTGTTGAAATTTGGCTTATTCTAGAGAGTGAACTTGTATAGTGTGCCCCGCATGGAATATTTGTTGTATGGATCTGAAAATTTTACACATAATACTATAGACTGTACTCTAACCAACACATTTTTTCTTACTGAATTTGGATCTATTATGAAAACGTTATGACATTTTTACCCGAAACACTTGTTTTAGACTAATTTCGGGACTAGCCACAAACCCTATTTTCCACGGAGTGTAACTCCAAAACTACAACGACCCACAAGATGAAATTCATAACACAACTACTAGGATATGTTTTCTCAATGGAATCTCAATTTTATGGTCTGAATCATTCTATAAAAAACGTTATTGCGAAAATGGTGAGATAACCTGTACATAACATACCTTAGAAAGCATCATCAAAAGAATTTATCCTCCCTTAAATTTCGGCCTTATTTACTTCACCTTCTCTCTGGAATTCGGCTTAGATATCATTTGGTTACCTCAATCACCTATAGATATTCAATATGCTCAAGTGTGATTAAAATGAGAGAGCTTTGCCTCTTATTTATACTTTCATGTAGCTTCCTCAAGGGGTTATCTTTTAACCATCTTAACCCACTTTCCTTATTTTAGGGTTAACCAACTTCTAACCACTTGTCCAATTAGTAATTTATCCATTAACTTAATTATTTAAATAATTTATTTTGTATCCACTTTGACTTATAGTACACTCATCACTTCACTTTACCTCAAGGGGTTACCTTCTAACCATCTTAAACCACTTTCCTTATTTTAGGGCTAACCCACTTCTAACCACTTGTCAACTTAGTAATTTCTCCATTAACTTTATTATTTAAATAATTTATTTTTATTCAATTTGGATTATAGTACACTCATCACTTCACTTTATTGTTTACCTTCTAAAAATCTCTTAAACCACTTTGACTACTTTTACCTTTTGGGGCTTCTAGATGACTCATGAGGGTTCTCCAACTTCACATGGCCATAACTCTCTAACTGTGAGGAGTTGTGTGGCATTCCACATACCACTGGAAATGGCATGACATGTAATATACATATAGAATATTATTACCTAAAAATATATCAAAACTCATACCATTATCCATCAAATAAACTTGGGTCCATTACCCAAACCTGGGTTCTCCAACTTCTCATGGCCATAACTCTCTAACCGTGAGGAGTTATGTGATGTTCCACATACCACTGGAAATGGAATGACATGTACTATTCATATAGAATAGTATTACCTTCAAATATATTAAAAATCATACCATTATACATGAAACAACCTTGGGTCCATTACCCAAACCTTTGTGCTACCGAAATTCGCTACCGAACTTTCTCCAAGGGTTGACATCAATCTACAATATCACTCTCCAATGGTTGAAATCAATGAAAACCAAAAATCCATACCAAATATCCTTCAACCTAATACAAATATATTACAGATTGTACTATGATCAGAGAAGGTGGTGAATCAGTTGTATCATTCATGTGGTTACAAGGATGATCATGTTCGGGAAGGATTTGAATACAAAAATTGTTCTCATATGTTTCAGATGAAGGACTAGGGTCAACATAAATTATGTAAGAAGAATTTATACCTTCTTCTTTCAAACAAGGATATACATTAGTAGGCTTATGGTCATCAAGGTAAAAAAAGAAAAGAATTATTCTCTTGATATATGAAGGAAAGGACAGGAAATAAATGATAAAAAATAATATGAGCTCTTGAAGGAAACTTATATCTTGATACCTGGACTTTGTCTTCCTATCATTTTTTTGTTTGAGCTCATTCCTCAATGGATTCTTGTAACTTGATTTGAATCACCAGAAGGTTCTTCAAATGTGTGGAGTCTCCATGGTGAAAAATTGTAGTTTGTTCTGTCACAATCCTGGCTCACCATCAAGAACTAGTAGTAATTTGTGTCATACATCCTAGGGAAGATCTTCAACTTCATCCCTAGAAACAGCGCCAAAAATGTTAGCACTAGAAGTCACACTTAGATTGTTGTAGGTGTAATCATACTACCCATCATAATATAAATGGTTAAAATAGGTTTATACTTGAGTGGATCAGTGAGACTAGGTAAGAAAGGGAGAGGGAAGCAAACTGTTTGTAGAGGAATTCCATTGGGCATGGAGTCATAACATCCTACAAATCAAATGCATTTAAAATGTATACCAGATAAAAAAATTATATAATTATGGGTAGAAGCATAGAGAATAATACAAAAGGAAGAACATTCATCGTACAGAGATCCTTTATGCAAACAGATTAAAGATTGCTCAAATAATAAACAATGATTAATGGGAAAGCTATAGAAGATCCTCTGTTGTTCATGAATCCATCAATCAATGGCAGCTATGATCCTCAAAAATTGCAATATATTCAAGAAAGAGGATGACAAGAGAAATGGAAAATAAATAATACAATCTAATAAACAACTCTCATGAATCTTTAATGGTAGAAATGTTGATTACAAACAGGCCCTCGGGCTTACAAATAGGCAGCTAAACTGCTCCTCCATCTCTCTCCTCTCTTTGATCATGAATCCAACCCCTTACTCAAAAAGACCATTGTTATGTATAGTGTATCAATCCTTAATATTCTAAATAGGTCGAATCCAAAGTGGTTGCATTGGATTCCCTTTTCTCTAGGAGCTATTACAACAAGGTGAAATAGAAAATCCACCTAACTCCTATTTTTTTGGATCTTGTCTATTGTGATAAATTCTTTTTGAAATGGGGAATGTTGCTTGATCTGGTGATATAACACATGTCCCTCATGTCCGAATACCTCATAGAAAACCATCCAAACCCCCTCAGACAAGTGGCATCCCTCCTACAACTCGTATTTATCAAACTGTTAGAGTTTGCAACACCTTTGACAACACGCGCTGCAAACTTTCCTGTAGGTTCTTGTTTACCTCCAAAATGATTCCAACCTTTAAAAAATTGCATAAGAAGTTGGAAAAAACCTTCCAGATCCTGCTACAAACCTCTTGAAACATGAACTAACCTTGGAGAAATCATATGAATATATTAAATTTAGCTCAAGACCCAAAATCATCACTTAAGTTGCAATTGTATGCACAACAACAGTTGGAGGATGAATAGGTTGCAAGTAGGAGGTGAGAAAAGAGGAAAATAAATCCACTTGGATGAGGCTGCAGATAGGAAGAATTGAAGTAATTGTGTGTAAAACAGAGGTTTTGTAGTGTCAGGTTAAGTTCACAGCACCAGTTTGCAGCGTGAATTGAACTAGATCTTTGTGACAGACTTGCAAGATTTTCCACATCTGAGGAGAAACATATGAATTGTTTGTTAAAACCTCGTCCCTAGAAGAATCTCAACTGAAAAGGGTTTGATTTATCAAAAAACAACGAGATTGTCGCGCCAATTTGTAGTGCACAGTCTGTAGTGCACAATCTACAGTGCATAGTTTGCAATGCACAGTAATATAGTAAATAAGGTCATTGTTGCAAGATAAAACTATAAATTGCTCCTTTGGTATAACAAACTTGAAAATGGTCAGGGTTTAGGATACCGATGTTGAACCCTATTTCTTTCATGGTGATGAACACTATCATGAAACCAAGACTCTTACATGGACTAAGGTCAGAATTTTTTACTCCTAAACATTTCATGTCCTAACACGCATTATTCATTATATTCATTTATTTTGTTAGTTTTCTCCTGATTAGGATAGGTTAATTTAAATAGCATTAGTTTAGAAATTGCATCTTAGAATAATAATCATATTTCTTAGTCCAATGTTAGTTAGTTGTGCTTACTCCTTTTTTCTCATTATTTCTAATTCATCTAAGATCCTTTGGTTCTCAGATTCATATTTTAGTTAGTATTTAGTTAGCATTTTGTTAGTATTTTATTTAGTTGGTAACCAGGCCAAAATCTGGTTGAAAGCGTTATCCCAAACGAGAGCGGGTCAAGTTGGGACTCTTCATCCGGCATTTTCCCTTAACTGGTTGAATGGGTCATTTTGGCCCGTCAACAGTATGGTATGGTATGGTATGGTATGGTGTGGTATGGTATGCCTTGACATGCCATGCATTTCCATGCCTTGCCTTTCCTTCACTTGACATATCTTGTCTTTCCATACCATGCCTTACCATGTCATGCCATTCCATGTCTTTCCTTCCATTCACTTTCCATGCCTTTTTTTTCCATGCCATGCCTTTCCATACCATGCCATTCCTTTCCATGCCATGTCTTTCCATTCATTGTCTTGCCTTCATTTTCCATGTCTTTTCTTTCCATACCATTCATTTCCATGTCATTCCATGCCATGCCATTCCATTCCTTGCATTGCACTCACTTTCCATGCCTTTCCTTTTCCATGCCATGATTTTCCATGCCTTTCCTTTTCCATGTCACAACTTTCCATACCATTCCATTCCTTTCCATGGCATGCCTTTCCATGTCTTGTCTTGCCTTCACTTTCCATGTCTTATCCTTCCATACCATGTATTTCCATGCCATTCCTTCACTTGTCATGCCTTGCCTTCACTTTCCATGCCTTGCCTTGCATTCAATTTCCATTCCATCAAAGGATTCATACATAAAAATTAAAATCAAAGGATCCGTTAAGCATGTAATTATACAACTTGTTATCCCATATTTCTTATATAAAAATACTTGCATGAGAATTCCAATGTTTTGGTCAATGAGGTATAGTGCAATTTTTGAAGAGGATGCCGATTTTCAAGAACATTGTGTCAGGAATTTTTGGGTAGTGTCATCACGTAGTCCTTGGACAAATAGACTTGTGGGAACTTACATAACTTTGTTATGCCACTCGGTTTGTATTTTATGCCCCTAGACCAAATTGGCCACATGTCCATGAATGGCTTGAAGAGGCAAGTTGAAACTCACAATAAAACTCAAATCAGGACTCATATGGGTGAATTTTCCATTGCATTGGATCCGAAGCATCGAGTTTCAACTAGGGGGGGGGCTCCACTGTCATTTTTTCCACCAGAAAACCATTTGTTGGAGTATCTCTGACACTAGGGTTTTGGTCAATGAGGCATAGTGCAATTTTTTAAGAGGGGATCGATTTTCAAGAACACTGTGTCCGTGAATCGTATGAGCGAACCATCAGTTGCATTGGATGCATAGCACCGAGTTTCAACTTGGGGGGGGCTCCACTGTCATTTTTTCCACCGAAAAATTGTTTGTTGGAGTATCCCTGGCACTAGGGTTTTGGTCAATGAGGCATAGTCCAATTTTTGAAGAGGAGGTTTATTTTCAAGAACATTGTTACACGTTATTTTTGTCATCCCTATGATCGTTAATGATGTAAACCTATATGTTTCCTTTAGAGGGTCCAGTGGCCTAAGTTCCTAAAGAGAGAAGGGAGAAGAACTTCTCTTGAGAAAAGAAATTGCTTTTTCCTATGTAAAAACCTTATAAAAAGGGAAGTTTGCAGGTTGCTATATAGGCAGGGTGCGAGAATGACCCATTCTCGCAGGTTGCACTATAGCCAGGGTGCGAGGTGTTCGCAGGTTTCTCTATAGCCAAGGTGCGAGAATGACCCATTCTTGCAGGTTGCACTATAGCCAGGGTGCGAGAATTTCAGCACGTGGGAAAAATGAGCATTTTCGCGAATCTTCTAGAAGGAGAAGCTTCTATGGTGAGGTGGCATCCGAATGGTTTGGATCTTACTCGCTTTCATGATTTAGTGGGATCATCCTAACCTCCTCAACTTATCTTCTTCAA
>SNQJ01S0004726.1:357439-394716 GCA_010110895.2 Picea sitchensis | reverse complement strand
TGTTGGACTATTGTAGGGGAGCATCGGTTGCTGGGAGTTTTGGGCTCAGGGGCCTGGAATCCTCACGGAATCCTGGAGCTAGGGAGTCGGAGAGGCTCTGTTCCTAGTTGGCTGGGTGGTTAGACGGTTTTGGGAAGTGCATCAAGCAGAGTTGGGGACAACAATAGCATCAGTTAGAGGTATGTAAATTATTCATTATTCTGCTATGTTATGAAATCGATTATAATCTACTCGTAAATATTAATATGTTGATTATGTAGTGGATTATTTTAATGTATAAGAAATGGTTTAAGGTTAAGTTAACATGTCTCTATTTTAATTTATGATTTTTAAGGCTCTATTGGAAGAGGCCTTACATAGAAAGGATGAGAAATTCCTGCAACTTTGAAGTTTGGATTAGATCATGATCGTTGCCATCAAGGCCACATGTTAGTGAATCTCTAGTGGTTCAGAAATCCATCATTCCAGGAGAACAAAGGAGTAAAGTTTTGTGGTTAGAGAACTCATTAAGGACCAAAGAACAGAGTATATCTCGACCATCCAATTGATAGGGAAACGTGGATCGTTGATCCAATTCTTCGCCATTTCAATACTCTGGAAGTTTTGAAGAGTTTTGTTGTGAAAAGCTCTGAAGCCTGGAGTGCAGAGTGAAGAAAGACTCTGGATCTGAGGTAAGTGTCAACTGCCCGATTTGCTAATTCAAAGTTCGCACATTCATGGGAATTGTGTGATGCAGTAGGTAAAATTGCCAAAGTTCATATTCCCAAAATCTATGTGAACCGTAGATCATAGTGCACATTGAGAGTCATTGATCTCCACCATTGTTTGTTTGTTTGTGTATTCAAATTTTAAGAGGATTGTTGGTTGTTCTGGTTGGAACTCCTGGATCCTAGAGCTCCAAAGTGTCATAGATCCCACCATTTAAAGATTTTAACCTATGGGTGTTCCCCAATTCAATTTTCTAGTGATTCACATTGTTCTTGAGACCAGACTCCCAAAGACGTGAGTCGTGAAATATCGTCAAGCCGTAGATATTCACGGGGATATGGGACCGTCGATTCCCATATCTATTTGGAGGCTCACGAGTTCGATGTTAGAAGGCATTGAGGTGTTTTATTTTTACAACTCTTGAAGGATAGAGCCCTGGAGATCTAAAGTAGCATGCTTTGTTAGACACCTAGTTTTAAGCCCATGGTCACATGGGATTTTTGATGAAACAAATGGTTAGAGACCACAATTTGGTTATTAAAGGTAAAAGGGGACAGGAGAAGAATCCCAGAGGGTTTAGATATGTACAGACCTTTAGTAAATGATTTTTTTAGAGGACCCATGTGCATAAAAGGGGTGATACAGCAGGGATCCAAGACTTGATTCAGCTTCGAAGATGAATGATCCTAGATCGAGAGTTCGCGCGAGCCACAGGTGGTGGTGGGGGTTTGGATCATTGATATTTTAGTAACTTGATGTTATTTTTATTCTCTCCATATATAATCCAGGTGGATATTTGTGGCCACTCACCTTTTCCAACTGGCTCAAAACAATTTTCTGGCAATTTTGGCAATTTACTATTTTTAGCAGGTTTTAACTTCTGGGGCCATTTTGAGGGCCCAAATGAAGGTTTTTTGAGATTGAGGTTCTCAATGATATAAAAAGGCATGATAGAGCCCCCAAAATGAATCTCCTTGATGATACCTTTCTAAAGAGCTATCACACACCTAAACCGAAGATCGTATGCAAAAGTTATGACCTCGAGAAGTTGATGTACTCACTTACCCAAAATGGGGCCCACATGACTTTTGGCGCTTCATCTCCTAGGGTTAGGTTTTTGGATGTCTAGTGTTTTTGGAATTCCTTCTTATTGTAAAAAGGCCTTCGGAGCCTCATTTTAATCATCTTCTTTCGAATGCGAGTAGACATCACATCTCTTCTCAGAGATAAGCTCTGCCCACCATTCTAGCGAGTCTTTCACTCTGTATTTTTACAATCTCTGTACATTTATTTCATTAATAGAAATCGTGTATTACTGTATATTTGTGTTTATGGTTGCATCTTTGATACATTTATGTTATATTATTATATATCCACGATATCTCTATGCATTTCTTATCAGATCAGTATAATCCAGATCAGTATAATTATGTGGATGAGATGAGAATGTGTAAAATTGATGTATGTTATTGTCATGTAACACTGGTTCTAACTTATCTTTTCAAAAAATAAAAAATAAAAAATTCACTATTGTATTTACTTACATACTTGTATGTCGTAATGGAGGGGTCATTATAGCTAGTAACGAAGTATCTTCTAGAACCCTATAATCTATGGATACATGTGATGATATGATACCATTTTTAGAGGTATATTTGATAGAAGAAGAGGAATGTTTAAATAAAGATAAAGATAATGCGGTTTGAACTAGGGCTCAATTGAATAAAATAAAAGGGAAAAATTCACCCCCCCCACAACTGGATAGAAATAAATGATTTAAAAATGGACCAATGGGTTCTTACACTTTCGAATATATTTCTCCTCAACAAACCCCACAAATGCATCTGAAGTTGTCCAGGGAAATCATGAAAAGGTAAGATCTACAAGAATGTCTTACAATGTCGTTTATTATTTATCCAAGTTGCATATTACTCTTCCATTCTTGGAAGTGGTAAAAATAGCTCAACATAAATAAAATATACTCATGGTGTTGGGAAATGAAGACAAACATGACACAAGGGTAGAAGAAACAATCATGAATAATCAACATCATCATACTACTCCACTTATGAAGAGACAAGGTAAATTCCATCGCTTATTTGTATCTTTGGAAACATATGAATTGATATTGCATAATTGCATGGTGGATAGTAGTGTGACAAATATTATCATTCTTTGGTCAATAATGAAAGCCATTGGTTTAGAATGCGCAAAATATTATGATACTAGAGAAAGGATATATGCAATTGATTCAAGAAAGGTTCCTACATATGGAGAGATTAAGTATTTCTCTGCATGGATAACCTCTGCACCACATGTTAAGAACATATTTACTAGTGATTTACCTACTGACAACAGATGGTGTGGTATTTGGAAGGGAATGTTGTTTTCCCTTGGGAGGATATATAATGAATGATGAAAGTTGTATGATGCTCCTAAACAAATATGGTGGGCTTACCAAAGTTCTTCATGAGAAAATGAATCCCATTGTATTAAAAAGGAAACAAATAATTCCATTTATTTTGTTCATCTTAATTTTTTCATTTTGAGTTACGAAGATATAAGAAATTAAAGGAGTAATTTTGTTCCATTCCAAGGATTTTGGATTTTTTTTTTATGGTTCCTCTTCAAAATAAGGAGATGGTATATGTGTGGTTTTCAAAAACCCTCAAGGAGAATTGCATCCTCATTCATTTAGGTTACAATTTGAATGTAATCAAGATGAAGTAGAGTATGAATAATTGATCCAAGTATTAACATTCTATAATCAGGTGACAATCAATCATATCATAGTCATTTGGGAGACTCTATGTTAGTGTATAATCACATCTAGAAACAACATAATATTAAGAATGAAAGATTGAACGCCTATGCAATAAGAGTTTTGTATTTCGTCCAAAAATTTAATTCATTTAGTATAACATTCATACCAAGAGAAAATGATCAAAAGGTCGATTAATTGACACTCTCAACTTCTGTTTTTAATCTAGAATTTTATTTCATGATTCATTCCATGTAAAGATTCATTTTTTCCCTTCGGTATAAGACAATCAAAATTTTGGAAAGTATTTGAAAATTAAGAACACATCATTGAATTCGCTATGTCAGTAGATACCATGGAGAAAACTACTAAATAATATGAGTTTTCAGAAAATCATAAATCTAAAGACTTTGACCATAAAAAGTGATTTTCATGTAAAAATCCCAATTTTTCTAGAATCTCTTTCTACCAGAGATGATCAAATATGAAAGCATATACAAGTGAAGAACCGTCACTTAGAAAAATCCAATATACTCAAAAAATGAATATTGGAACTCAAATAAATCCAAAGTGTCTGAACATGGGAAGTACATGTACCAATGACGATTCTGAACAATATATGAAACCTTTCAAAGAGTTCCAATATATTTTTCCATGGACATAATATGATCATAAGGAGTATGATAAGATCTTCATGCAACATATCATACCATTGAAAGAAGGGACCAGAATTTTTAGAAAGAAACCAAGGGTGATCAACCCTAAATTGAAAACTTTGGTCTAGTTTAAACTTGAAAATATTGAGAAGGGACAAATAATTTTTTTATTTGAGAATGTGAGTTTTCATAGATAGACATAAAGTAGAATAAATTTCTAGATAGGCACTTTGTAGTTGTTTACGAAAACCACTACACAGTTCTTATCCATAAATTTATTCCACATTATTTTTTTTGTTAGACATTAATATTGGATTTCAAATCCAATTGTGGTTAGAAATAAAAATTTTATAAATACATGTGTGTGTTGATTTTTGAGGTCTTAACAAAGTGTCTTTGAAGGATAATTATGCTTTTCCCAATATGGAAATGTACTTACAATTGGTAATTGGTCCTGTAGTAATGCCTATGCTTGATGGATTATCTAGATATAATCAAGTTATTTTTTCAAGTGAAGATAGACACATTCCTATACAAGAATTCTCTTTGGGTTGATGAATGTTGGAGCTACATTTCAAAGAGACATGGATAACGCATTAAAATATATGATATTAAATATTACAGAATATTATAAATATGATCTAATAGTTTATTTAAAGTTAAGATAATAACATTTCTCACACCTTAAAACATTTTTTTAACATTGCAGAGTATATGTCATATATCTCAACCCTAAGAAATGTTTATTTGTGGTATCTGAAGGAAAGTTATAGAATCACATTGTAAGTGAAATATGTTATATATATATATATATATATATATATATATATATATATATATATATATATATATATATATATATATATATATATATGAATATATATTTTATCTGAGAGAGAGAGAGAGAGAATCAAGGCTATAATTGAGAGAGAGAGAGAGAGAATCAAGGCTATAATTGAGTTTATACCTCCTACAAGTCAAAAATGTGTTCAATCATTTTTGGGAAATAAACTCTGTTAGAATATTTGTGCCAGACTATGCTTCATTTGTTAATCCAATAAATAAGATATTGAAGAAAGATCAAATCTTCAAATGATATTATGAATCTAATATATCTTTATCAAATGTAAAGTATACAATTTTGACATCTCTAGTCCTCATTAGTCCTAATTTTGATAAAGATTTCATCATATATTATTTTTCTTCAGAGGAAACAATTGTTGGAATATTCAATGATACCGAGGGGGAGGGTTGAATCAATATTATGCACTTTTTACCACTTTTAACTAGAACATGTAAACACAAAATTATCAATTGTTTATAACTTATGAAGATATCATGAATAATGTAATTCAACAACACATAACCATAGATACACAATACACAATAATTTTATGTGGAAATATGAATGGGAGAAAACTACAAGTAAGACATTTTATTCCATGGCATTTTTTCTTCCAAGCTTGATTGTTCCTTTCCCTATATTTTTTGTTGAGTTATCATTTCCAAATGAAACTGATCTATCTCTTTCCTTCTTTTGATTTAGAAATATATCCTTGTCACATGTCATATGATTTGAGAAACGACTATAAATGTGCCAATAAATTCTTGATGTTTCTTTTACATGACTATTGAAATTATTCTTTGGTTCCTTTGGAGAAACAATAAACCGGCAATATTTGGCCATGTGTCCAAAATTGTTGCATTTATAACATTCTACTTCATCTTTTAATGAGACAAAAATTTGATAGCTTCTGTTATATGCTTCATGAGGCTTTATGAGGTGATTAATTATATATTATCCTTCATATTTTCTTATTTTCTTAGCGTAACATTTGTATTTTATAGCCTTGTGACAAAAATTATTAGAGGAATAACATAAACGAAGAAAAATATTTTGGTACCTGAGTGTAGGAAATCTTGTTAATGGTTTTATTCCTCTGTAATATTATTCTTGATTTATTTCCATAGCTAGTTGTTGATTATAAATTATGGATATTCTAGCTGGTGTCATTCATTTGTAATATTCTTCTTGAGTTCTCTCAATTTCCTAAGAGTCCTCTTTAGAAGGTTTTCATTCTTCCTTCTTGGTGGAAGCTCTGATGACTTCTCAATAACTATTTTTTTCTTCTTGATTTTATGTTGTCATGGAGCGCAAACCCTTATCAGTATGGCTTTGTTTGTATGATAGTCTATAACTGTCATAGTATGGCCTTTGAGTGCTAATGATTTCATCCAATATTTTAATGTTGTTTTGTTGCATTTCTTTCTTCTTAAGTTCCTTCCTTAGTGAGACTATTTCTGTTTCCAAGATCTCCTTTATTTTCTCCTTTTCTTCCAACTGGTTTTTGAGTGTTTATTCAATCCTTCAGGATTCTTATACTTGGACCTTTAGCTTCATATTCACATTTTGGTATTATTTAGAGTTGGGATTTTGATAATCATCCTTAATATTGATAAGTTATTCCTTGCGTGATTTTTTTTCTTCCTTTATTTTTTTATCTCACTTAAGTCGTTTATCAATTCTACTTCAAGATCTACCTCACCTACTTCTTAATAATCCTCTTCATCATTTTCAAATTCCATAAAGAGTACCTTTTTTAAGTCACTGTCCTTATCATCATCCTCATCCGATGAGGAAATGTCCTCTTTTAAGTAGGGGCTTTTCTTGAAGAATTTATTTTTGTTTATTTTCTTCACTCCTTTATGGTATTTATTTTATTTCTTGTGTTCTTCTTCTTCATCACTATATATATTATTAGCATAAGGAAATTTAGAACAAAAATGACCAAATTTACCACAACTAAAGAACATTAAGGGAAGCTTACCTTTCTACTTTCCAGTTACTTTCTT
Source organism: Picea sitchensis (assembly GCA_010110895.2). Classification (NCBI taxonomy): domain Eukaryota; kingdom Viridiplantae; phylum Streptophyta; class Pinopsida; order Pinales; family Pinaceae; genus Picea; species Picea sitchensis. The sequence continues at coordinate 387,738 of SNQJ01S0004726.1, read as the reverse complement.
CAACTTCCTTACAAAGTTGGTTATTTCTTCATCTTCATATGAATCGTTGTTGGAGTTGTAGTATGAATTTGAATTTTTCATATTCTTCTTTTTATTCTTTGATGGCTTCAAATCTTCTTCCTTCATGGATAGATTATCCTCCTCTTTTACAATTTCATAAGCTATAATAATTCCATGTAACTCATCCATACTCAGCGTAGAAATATTTTATCTTTCTTCTAGGGATGAAATATTAGGGTCAAATGTCATTGGAAGAGACCTTAGTACCTTTTGAACAATGATTGGTTCTTTAGTTTCTTCTCCCAATACTTTATTATCATTCACTATTTAATCAACTGGTAGAAAATAAGTTACAATATCTTCATCTTCCTTCATTTTTAGTTGTTCAAATTGATCTCTACAAGTTTGAAGCTTGGTCACTTTAACTTTGGCATCCCCTACGTAAATATTTTGAACTTTGTCCCGAATATCATGTGCATAATCCCAATGCATAACCTTGACATGTACTAAATCAATCAACCCACTCATAATAGATTTTTTATCCTTTGAGTTTTTTTCATCAAGTTTCTTTCCATCCTTATCTATTGGGGAAGTGGAAGGTGATTTGTATTTTTTACTACTATTTTTCGGACATCAAATCCATGATCTTGCACAAATGTTTTCATCCTTATTCTCAAGAAGGAATAGTGATGACCATCAAATAGTTGTATTATGTTGTCAATGCACACCATGATCTAGCTTCCAGTGATTACAGTTTTTTATGAAGGATGTGATATGATACCAATTATTGGAATATTCAATGATACTAAGAGGGGGGTGAATCAGTATTATGTACATTTTGCCACTTTTAACCAGAACATGTTAACATCAATTTATCAATTGTTTATCACTTATGAATATATCATGAATAATACCATTCAAGAACACATAACCATATATACATAGTACACAAGAATTTTACGTGGAAACCCAAATGGGAGAAAACCACACAATACTTTCTTATATTTCAAAATATTACACTCATAGGAAGCACCAACTTCTAAAATTATCAAACGCCAACTGGAAGGACGCACCAAAACCCTATTTACATGCTACAACAAGAAGGCAACTACAACTCCCTAGATTTTCTATCTCCAACTGGAAGGAAGCTCCAAGCCCATGATTTACAGACTCCAACTTGAAGGAAAATACGACTCCCTATATCCTCCTACTCTAACTAGAAGGATGATACAACTCGCTTTCCTTGACCCTTCCTTTCTCCCTGAAATATAAATGGATTCTCAACCTATCACTGAAACTATCATTGATAATCAACCTGTCATTGCCACTAATAATCATCAACTTGTTACTGTAAATGTCATTGATATTGATATATCATCATCATATAAAAAAATCCATATGCATAAACATATCCCAAAATCACCAAGAGAGTATCTAAAAAAATATGCCCAATATCACCAAGATGTGAAATAAAACATGTGTCAAAATGTGACTCAAGAAAGTGCCATAACATTCATTATAAACTATAAACCATGTACCAGAAATATACCTCAAATCATGTGCCCAAAATCACCAACATTTGTTTCTGGATATGTTCCAAATATTCTCCAAGATATTCCTCAAGCATATACCATAGCATCGACATATAACCCTCAAAAATAATATAAATACATCCCTTTAATCATGGAACAACCTCATGCATAAGATCAAATACCTGTAGTCCTTCCTAAACCTTTTCTTCAAGAGAATAAAATCTTTATTGACATTTCCTTCAGCCTCACAAGACAAAAATGGGCATCTGAATGTGCCTCTTTTGATGATTTTTGTTCAACTAGCAAGGGCCTCATGAGACATCCGATACCTAACACCCGAGGGAGTGCTCAATTAGGGTATTCAAAAACCCTCCTCCTTCTATAGCTCCAAGACATTCTTCCTTCACACTCCTTTGCTTCCTCAGATTCACTACCTCAAACTCACTAAGAGATCACATCCTTGCTTGATGAATTGATTAAATTAGAGGCTCTTTGTTGTGTATTTATACTTTTTCAAGTACTTTACTTTCCTAACTTTAGGGCCGACCTATAGCTTATTATTTTCAAAAACGTTTCTTTTCATTACTTTTTGGGGCCGACTTGTAACTTATTATCCATATATTTGGGGCTTGTTTATCATACTTTAGGGATTCATATTTAAGAGAGAATAAATTCTCAAACATGAAGAACTATGTGGCATACCACCTACCATTGGAAATTACATGATGAGGACTATCCATATATGAGAGTTTTTAATGCATTTGGAGACTCCATAATCATTTGTTTCCTCAAACAACTTTGATCTTCATGACCACACTTCTATGATTCTTGTACACGTATTCAAATCATCTTCATGGTATGGACATGATTAAAGATATGCCAAAAGAGTGCCACTTGGATACTTTTCCAAATACACCCATTACTTCTATAGGCTTCTATACTTCTTCTAGAGTTGACATCAATGAAATCCAATTTTCCAATGTAACTATTGATGCCATACTAGCCCAATTGAAGGAAACACATAAGGATTATCAAAATTATTTCATGACTAAATTTTTGCAAGAAAATAAGTTTAATTTTTCCCCCATGGAGAAAAAAACATTCTCCTTGGTCAAAGTTATCTCTTACTCTATAAATTGTATCCTAACGTCACATCTGATTTCTTACATACCATATCCACCTATCAATATGATGTTATATTAGTATCTTAGACATGGAAGATGGGCCAATTCGTTGGCCAAATTAAAATAATATGACATAGAAATAAATCCTTAAATGTTTTAAGAGGACAAGGATTGTGTGAACTAATTGGTGGAGTTGAAGAAGTAAACATTGATTCATCTAATAACAACACGCTTGATACACAAGATGAAATGGTTAAAAAATGTGAATGGTACAAGGGAATCATATTTTATTTGAAATATGTATAGTTTCTGATTGGGATTCCAACAAAAGAAAGGATCTCATTGAAAATGAAATAAAATTGGTATGCATTGATTTTTGGAATTTGTTGTGAAGAAAATTTGATGGCATGTTATTGAGATGTATAAACCACTCCAAATATATTGAAATTATGAAGGAAATGCATGAAGGTACTTTTGGTGGACATTTTTCTTCAATGGAGACATCACATAGAATCATTAAATATGGATTTTATTGGTCTAAATTATTCATATATGTACATTGTTTAGTAAGAATATGCTCACCATGTCAAAAACTTTATGTTAGAATGAAAAGTGTTTTTATTCCTTTGAAGACAATGATAGTGGATAGTCCTTTTACACAATGGGGTTTAGATGCCATTGGCCTTATAAATCCAAAATATAGTAAGGGCCCTTATAATATATTGAAAACAACTGATTAATTCACAAAGTGCCCTGAAGTAATATCTTTAAATGAAGCCAAATCCAAACAACTTATTTAGTTACTTATTTAGTTTTTACAAGAAAATATTTTATCAAGATTTAGCATTCCGGAAAAGTTTATTATCAATAATGGTTCTATATTTCTTCTCTCCAAGTTTACTACCTTTTATGTTAAGTTTGGTATAATAGAGGGAAAGTCATCAAATCACCATCTACAAGGAAATATATTGGTTGTCTCAAAAAATAAATATCTCATACAAATTATCAATAAGACAATTGTTGCAAACTAGCACGATTGACACAAAAAGATTATTCATTCTTTATGGATAAGAAAAATAGCACCAAAAAGTAGTATTGGACAATATCCATTTTTTGTAGTTTATGGAAGGATGTGAGGATTATGGTGCAGTTGGAATTGAATGCATTGTCCATTGCTACTATTATTCAAGATGAAGGAGAAACTACACCTATGCAAGATGGGTTTGATCAATTGATGCAATTGGAGGAGCAGAGGGAACACGCAATGTTGATTATTCAGAAAAATAAAGAGGTAGTAAAGAAATATTTTGACCAAAGTACTACCAACAAATACTTTTTCAAAGACCGGACAGTTTTATTATGGAATAAGGAAAGATATAAACCATGCCTTCAATTTATTTTTTATTCTTTATGAATTGGTTCTTATCAAATTGAGAAGATTTGTGGTTTCAATTCCTATTTAATAAAATGAATGGAATGACATATTTTGAAACTTACTGGGTATGGGAAACATTTGACACATTTATTTTCTTGATCATCTCAATGGTTCTAACTGACCTTAATACCATAATCCACTTTGTACATTTACTATTTATATTCATTATATTCCAATGATCAAGGCCTTTTGGGTCCCCATCAACCCATAGGGGGTCATTGTCATATTGTTGGAGCTGATTTGTTAATCCATTTTCATGTCATATCCTTGTTTTTTATGTTAAGTTATACTATAACGGCCCCACCATTACCTACAACAAAAACGACATACAACAGGTAATATTTTTTTGTTTACGTTAGAAAATATACATCACAACTAATAACAACATCATTAACACATCATCCAATATATTAATGAAAAAATAATAACATGATATCAATCATTCATGACATAAATCCAAAACATTATTTACATGAATAAAGATACACATATCGATGCATTAACACAAATAAATAGAAACCTATAATAATTGCATTCATAAAAATAAATGATGACTTATAAACAGTACGAATCATAAAGTGTTCAACTCATCTCATCAGGATAATAATCAGAATCACCATGATAACATGAAATAACATAATTCTAACTTTAGGATCATAAATATAATCATATAATGACATAAGATACTACCCGCCCAACCTATCCTACAAGGTTAGGACCTCCAGGACACATAGGCAACACTCAAGACGAGGTTCTGATTGACTTTAACAATTTAAGGTCTCAAGGCTGGTGATTGTTCTGAGGAACAAGGAGGTGTCTACATCCCATTAACACAATCAAGACCAAACTAACTATGCTAAATCAACAACATCAACGATAACCAATTTCATCAATTCATCAATCCTAAACCACAATTAGTCATGGCACGTGAGTAATCATTCACATGACACATCATAGAACATATTAAACCCACTGCGCAAAAGCATTATTAGTTAAATTCGAGGCACACATACCAAACAAAAAATTCCATCCTCTGTCATAATAAAATTTCCATCTTGCACGAAACGAGTAATATCTAAACCATACAATACATTATAATTCAGTGGGCACATGGAGTCTAAATCCTCGACTAGTCATACATCACACCATTGAACTGCGCACGCAAATTCTATTGAATTGATCCATCATTTACACATCAATGATTCAAGACACAAGAGACTTCAATTATATTTCACAAGGTGCAAGAGAATACTATTAAGAATCAATCATACTTCAATAATATTAAAGGCGTATTAGTAACCAATTTCTAATCCAATCAGACAACATCAATATTCAATGTGCAATAGAAAACTAGTCATTAATCCATCGAGAAATAACAATTTAATGGCATCCGTAAGAGTTTTAAATCAACATACATTACAGTATAAATTATTTCACGCAAGACATATAATGTCTACAACAAGCACCCCTTTCAATGTAATTTATTGCGCGCAAGAAGTCTAAGGTCCACAAATTCATTTACTTACACTATATATTTATGCGCAAGAGAAATATAACTTATAACTAATCTCATCATCAATATGATTGCACAAAGAAATCTAAATCATAAATTCAACATACATCAATTTAATTTTAGGAGCAAGAGTATCATCCATTTAACTCGGTGTACAAAGAGATCTCCTCCTTTCGATGATCATGTGCCAACTCAATTAATGGCAGAAGAGTATACTACACACATGACTATCCACACCTAGCTCTATATATCATGGTACAAGTAAACTAATGAATAAATATTTTTATCCATCCACAATATTCTTAAGGCAGAGTGAGCCAATAGTTACAATACTATTAAAATAAGAGCATAAAACATTAAGGGACTTTGAATAAAGCATCAATACATTTAGCATTAAAAGGGGATTTATAACATTACCACTCTGAATAATTAATCAATGAATATATCATTAAACGACGAGATTATAGCATAAAAGATTCTGAATAAAACATTAATGAATATAGTATTAAAAGCATATCTTCTAGCATTAAAGAATATGAATGTAAAATGTTAAAACATTAATTCAAAATCTTACTCCATAGTCTTTAGAAATGTAATTCAACCTTCCTATTAAGTAACTGGAATTGCGTCGAGTTAGAGGACGCATGCCCACACAAAGATAATAAGGGAAGGACACATGTTGGCCTTCCTAATGGGCTGAGCTTGATTTAGTCAAGAAAAATGAAGAGATTTAAAGATGAAACTACATTCTTTCCTCCCCTACAGGCTGGGCACGATTTGATCAATAAAAACACAAGGATTAAAGGTGGGAACGCATGCTTTCCTCACCACACAAGTTGAGGATGCTTTTATCAAGAAAAAAATATTGAGTTAAAGGTGGAAACACAGGATTTCCTCCCCACAACATTTGGGCATGATTTTCTTAAGGAAAATGCATAGAAAACGGGTGGAAACGCATGCTTCCCCCCCCCCCAACATAGGATGGCCATGATTCTCTCAAATAAAAAACATATAAAAAGGGTGAAAACAAAGTGTTTCCTCCCCACATAGGGTGGGCATGATTTTCTCAAGGAAAACACATAGAAAAAGGGTGAAAACGAAGGCTTGTTTCCCCACACCGGCTCAATAAAAATATATCGAGAGAAAACACAGAGAAAGAGGGTGATTTATCCGTACCAAGCAATGAATTTACTAAGAAAACGAAAAAAAAAAATTGTTGGGTAAAATAAAGCAATAAATGCAGAGAAAGAGTGGGTAATTTTGTTGCACAAAAAGTGGATTTGCTGAGAAAACCAAAAAAAAATTGCTATGTGAAATAAACACTTAAACGTAGAGAATGAGGGGGTAATTAGTTGTACAAAAAGAAAATTCACTGAGAAAACCAAAAACGAAATTGTTGGGTGAAATAAACACTTAAATGCAGAGCAATAGGGGTAATTTCTTTGTACAAAGAGTGGATTCGCTGAGCAAACCAAAAACGAATTTGGATGGGTAAAATAAAATGTTTTTAGACAACTAGCAGTGACACTCCAGAATCCTTGGATGGAAGCACAATTTTTTTGTGTAAAAACCCCAAATCCTAGAGCATTCAGGGATAATATCGTTGTTCATAGCAAGGGAGACACTGGGTGAAAATCAAGATGAAAAGCTGGGAGAAAAACAAAAATAAATGTAGAGAACAATATCTTAAAGATTTGACAAAAACACAAAGTTCAGGATGTGAATGCGGATCTATAGCCGGGAAAAAAGTACATGCAACAAAAATAACCTTCAGTGAACCCTTAAATTGTTGTCCAACAACAGTTGTGGTTGAGAAACATTGTGGGCATTTTGATCCTAGCACGAACGCAGAAGTTAGAAAACTTCAAAGAAAAACCCATTACAAATGTTGAGGGTAAATGCAGATCACAATGATCTTGAAGGGAAAAACATAGGTTTTAAATTATAAACATGGGCCTCTTCATTATCAGATAAATGAAATAAGTAAAATCTCACACATCGAGTTCCAGAAATCCATTACAAATTCCATCAACATATAAATCCATATACAAAAATTTTAACTAATTTACAATGCAAATTTAAGCATGCGTACCATAACCGACTGATGGACTTGTTGATGTTCTTCAACGACTGGAAATCATCCTTGATCACACTTGCTAATCGTTGATACCTCACCGATACCTCTAATCCAATGCTAGGAGTACTCGTCTTCCTCCTAAGCCCCCCAAGCCACAAAGGGGCCACACACACAATACCAGAGAAAAAGATAGCTCTCAAATCACCTCACAAGGTCAATCTACCACTCTCTTTTCAAGTTGGGTATCCCAACTCCCATAAGAAAAATCAGTCAAATAAATTTTGGCAGCATAACCTTATGCATACCAGTCATGATCCCTTCCTCTTCTCTAACATTACTTTTATAGATTTCTTCTTAGTGACAACTTACCAATGCACATTAAATTATTTTTATTAAAAATAATTAGGAAATACTCTGCCTCGTAAACTTATCACCCAATCCCTTAGTTGCACTAGAAATTCATTTATTTAATTAAGTTAAATGTCAATTTCTCTCACCCAACCTAAAAGTGCTCCTAAAAACGCTCCTCGTTGTCCCTTTATCCTCTCTATTTCCTTTTAATTACTGATGCCTTTCTAAAACTTAATTGTGCTTTATATAGGAAATTTCTTTAGTTATACTAGACTAGATTCCTTTCTATATTTCCACATCCCCTTTTTGCATTCTATTCCCTTTTTTGTCTTAGTTACAAATTAGCATGTCTTTCACATAAACAACAATTGATTATTAGATAAATTATTTCTCTTTTAAATTCTTAACTTTATTTTTCTTCATCCCCCTTTTATTAATAGATTAATTAGTGTTTAGTCTTCCTACCCTATTTATACCTAGGCTTAAATTTCAACTAGGCTTATCATTTTTAAGGGAATTTTATAACTAATAAAATTTACTAATACAACATTTATTTTAAGGATGACCATGTCAAAATAAAATATCGTTTTCTAGGCACCTAGGTTCATTGACTCACATGTGTTAAAAATTGTGATGTTCCCTTCAATACACACTACTTTCTCTAAGGGTGCCACTCATGTTTATTCATGTTTTATTTATGCGACATGCCCTTCAAGATGCACTATGTGCTCCAAGGGTGTCACTTGCCTTTGAATGATTTTGGTAGTTGTCCAACCCTTGGAGTCAATACTCCATCAGTAGACCTTGTGGGAGACTAAGTGCCTCTAAAGAATAAGGACCCTTCCTTATTGCACACCACTTAGAATGTTCATGAGTGACTATCTCAGTCTGCCCTCATAGAGTCGTGGATCTCTCGAACTAGGTAATCTTTAACCTACAATTTGAGCCACGACGAGAGTGCTAGTAGGCTATGGCAGGGCTACTGCCACACCTCTCCCTCAATATCTCTGGTTGTTGTGCATGACCCATTTAATCCTAATGTGAGTCTGATTAGCAAGCAATCACTAGCCTCCATCCATCAACAAAACACGTCAACGATCCATAAACAACATCATAATATATCCTATCATTGGTCACATATGCATAAACATAAATATCCAAACCATATACATTCCACTCCCTGACTTGATCCAAAGTCCAAGAAGGTCTAGCGATGCCATTGACATCCTCAATCTATCAAGGGTCCTGCACACTCACTCGAAACATGTCAATAAGACATCTCTCTACATAAATAACAAAACATAACATCATAATCCACAATCTCATCATCATAATCCATTAGCGAAGCATACAATCATATAATGAACCAGATCACTTGCACGTAAGTTTCCTCAAAGAATAAGTCAAATCATGTGCATGCAAGAGAGGTATGTTACATACACCCCCTCTTGTTTTAAACTTCGTCCCAAAGTTTCAGAGTATAATGTGCAGTAGAAAAAAACAAAAGTATCTGACAAGATCTAAATGTCTAGCTATCAACAAAAATGGAAATTGTTGGCACATATCATATGCATCCTCCTAAGTGGCCTGAGGTGGACTATAATTGTGCCACCATACCTTGACCAGATCGATTGTTCAAAGTCATAGCTATTGAATGTGAGGGTCCAGAATGAGGATTGGATCTGTCGTGGGAGAACCCTCATCTGAGACCCGCAAATAACTCAAGTCAATCATATGCGTAGGATCATTGACATAATATCACAAACATATACAAGAAAAACATCGTGCAACAAATCAAAGAATGAGGCATGGCTAGCTGATAGGCCAACTTCATAATTATGGTCAACGTGATGTGCATTGGAAAATCCCTTCTGTTAATCTTGCGTTTCTTCCATCATTTTTTCTTCTCATTTTTATTTGTTATTCCAATTCTTGGATTGCTTATGGTCCTACCAGGACCCCATCCTCAAGTCAATATCAACTCAAATGCGTACGACATGGTCTCCCATAGATAAACTCAACAATGCCATCTTAACAGTACCCTGATGGTTGTTGTTGCATGCAAACTAGGCCAACGACAAGAACTATTCCCAACATTTTTGTTGGTCCAACACATACATATGTAACATAACCTTCCAAAATTTGGTTTGTTCCTTCGGTCATCCTGTTTATCTAAGGGTGACATGTTGTACTAAAGTTCAATGGTGTTCCCAAGGCCTCTTGGTAACTATTCCAAAATCGTCTTGCAAACAACGATTCCCCTATCGGATATGATTCATTTTGGTACGCCAGGAAGTCTCAGAATCTTGTTGATATAAACTCTATCTATACCTGGCACCTGATGCATCGTACGCACCAGGAAAAAATGGGAACTCTTCATCAGAGTTTCAAACACTATGGAAATCGAGTCATGCATCCTTGCCATCAGTGATAATCTGATAATAAAGTCCATCAAAATGACCTCCCACTTCGATTCCAAAATTACATGTGGTTGTAGTAATCGAGTCAGATCTCTATGTTTAGCCTTCACTCAATGACATCCTAGACACTTCTCCATGTAGATAACAATTTCCGCCTTCATTCCTTTCCAGAAGAATAAGGGATAAAGGTATGCCCTAATCTTCGTGACTTCTCGATGAGCCATGTACACCATTCTACGAGCTTCTCTTAAGATCAAAATTCTTAGTTTGTCATTACGTGGTATGTAAATATGGTTATTATACATCATCATTATGTCATTTTCTAAAGTATATCCTTCAAGTTTTGGTACCAACATGGTGTCTTGCCTAACATTTTCCTTAACCTCTGTATACCATTCATCGTCGTGTTGTATAGTTAGAATATTTTCTCAAAGATTCATCTAAAGAGGTATCACCTAAAACATGCAAGGTCTCTAACTCAATACCTCTGCCCTTTGTTCACCGATCAATTTATGTACTTAATCTCAAGGATTAATGGCTAAGTATTACTGACCAACGCTTTCGCTCTGCGTCCAAGTCATTTGTGTAACAACTCATCCATTCCACAGTGATTTGTTTTTTTGTTCAAATTTTCACCTAGTTAGATAGTGTCTCTACACTTTCCAGGCATACCTAATGGACAACCTCTCCCCAATACATGTTGTGTATCTCTCCTTGTGCCTTCTTAATTTCCTTGAGATGTAAGAAATCACTCGACCTCCTTACATCAATATTCATCCCAAGCCTTCCTTGGATGCATCTGTGCACACCAAGAAGTCCTCGTCCTTGTCGGTGATTTTTACTATCGACGTTGTCATCAACTGATTCTTGAGCCTTTGATATGGTTTTATGCATTTCTTGGTCCATACAAATTCTTGTTTTTATTCTGCAGTTTCATAATCATATTTTCTATCTTTGAAAAACCTTTGACGAACCATCGATAATATCCCACTAAACCCATGAAGCTACATACTTAGGGGATGTTCATCGGCGCAGGACATTCCATAATATCCTCTACCTTCACTGGATCCACAACGACACCTTCGTCGGAGATAACACACCCTAAATAATGAATCCTCAATTGATAAAAAGAGCATTTCGACAGTTTCCCATATAAATTGTTCTCTCACAAACAATGTAGTACCAAGAACAAATGTTCTTCATGTTCTTCCATCGTCCGAGAATATATCAAAATGTCATTAATGAATACTTGAAAAAACTTGTCCAAGTATTCACAGAACACCCTATTCATCAAGATCATGAATACCCCTGGGGCATTTGTCAGTCCAAACGGTAAAATGGTAAACTCGTAATGTCCAAACCTCTTCTTGAATGCGGTCTTAGGAATGTCTTCCTCCTTCATCCATAACTGGTTATATCCTGATCTCAATTCGATCTTTGAAAACACTGTTGCACCCTTCATTTGATCAAACACATCGTCTTTTCTTGGAAACAGATACTGGTTCTTCATTGTTGCCTTTTTCAATTGATGGTAGTCAATGCAGATTCTCCACGACCCATCCTTCTTCCATATGAAAATAACAGGTTCACCCCAAGGAAATACACTTGGACGTATAAGTCCTAGGTCCATCAACTCCTTCAATTTCATTTTCAACTCATGTAACTCAGGGGTCGACATCTAATAAGGCGTCCTTTCTATCGGTTCAGTTTTAGGTTTTAGGTCAATGGTAAATTCCAACTCTCCTTCGGGTGGCAACCAGGTAACTCTTCGGGGAATACATCAACAATATCTCGTACTACCGAAAGGTTTTCTAGTCCTTCCACCACACCCCTTTCCTTCAACGCAAGGATTTAATATAACTTGCATCCGTTGCGCATGCTCTTCCATAGTTGTAGGGAAGAGATGAACCTTAGGTAAAATCCCTGGTTTCTTCCTATAATCACTCATCTTTGTCCCTCGTCATCGATCAAACTCAACCGTTTTGTATTACAGTTGAGTATTGCCTCATGTGATTTCAACCAGTCCATACTGATTACGACATAATAATATCCTAAGATTGTGGCGTACAGGTTGTCATTTGTCACAAAATCTCCCAGGTTAAGGCTACAGTCTGTAACCTTCCCTCCAACCTTCTACTTGGCTCCCAAAGCCATTTCCATGTAGCTAAACTCATCTTTTTCGACTTCCTTTACCTTAATTCTTTATAGCATTGCACCAGAAATACAACTCTCTGTAGAACCTAGATCTATCAAAATACTAAAGGTCTAGTCAACGATGGTACCTGGCATCTCAAGCACAGTAGATTGGTTCTCTACTCGACGTTTATTCACCATTGCATGAATCTTGCAGGCCTTGCTCATATCTAAAACTATAGTGGGTCGTATCGATATGGCCTCTATGACCCTCTCTACCAGACAGTCGCACTGGTAATGTGGCTCTCCACATGTCCAACATCCAGTCTTCATTCGAGTACTCCTGGTCCCCAAACTATAAGTTATTGGCCCACCAGCCTGAAACTCTTATCTATTCTTTTGAACAGGCCTAACAGTTGTTGTTGCTAATGTGGTGGTCCCCCATGGGGAGTTCACCTCTAGGGAGTCGGTTGTCGAGGTGTCATGAACACAGATCCTATTGACGTATCCTGACACCTTGAAGAAAGTATATCTAGAGTTTGATGTTGTTGTGACAAGACATCGCATGTCTCGTCAGTCTCACAAGAGTCCTTCCCTGACCCCCCGCTGATCAACTCTTCCTCAACTAAGAGGGACTTTTGGACTACATCATGCAACATCTTAGGCATTAGGATCCTCACTTTAGCACGAATTTTGATGTTAAGGATGAAACGAACTTGTTGACCTTAAGATTTTCTACGTTCATAGGTGGAGCATACCTAAGAAAATCCATGAAATGGACCTCGTACTCGAGAACTGTATGATCTCCCTGTCATAATGCATTCAACTCATTGAGCTAGCACTCAATGAATCCTTCTGAAAATTACTTCTCCTGAAACTGTTACTAGAATAGTCCTCGTGCCACATCTTCGATGTCCATGCTCAGCTAAGGTAGGAACATCTTCCACCATAGAAGAGCGCTACTCTTTAGTTGAAATACTTTCATGCATACCTTCATGTTATAGGTATAGTCACGAAGTGCGAAGCACATCACCATGATCTCCAACCATTCCTTAGTGGCGGAGCCATCCATGGAATTCATGAACTCGGGAAACTTAACCTTCTTGATTTCTTGTGAATGCTACGACTACCAATTGGAGCGTGATGTGAACCCTCATTGGGTACAGGTGCCTTGGTCTCTTCTCTATCTAGGAGGTTAATCAAGGCCTCTAACATCCTAGTAAAGGACCTTTTCTGACCAACCACATTCCCCACAACAAAATTGATCATGCACAATGACTTGTTCTTCTCCTTTGGGGTCAGACTCCTAGGGCACTGATGCTTCTAGAGGTGTCACACCTCCTCCCCTAGCACCACGTCGTCTATCTCCATGACATCCTCTATCCAATGTTACCATAGGGACAAATTCAAATTTTTAATTTATCGATAAATCATTAATAAATTATAGTACAAAGGAAGGTTTAACGATCCACAGTCGCGGGGTTGAGCCCACTCTGATACCATATGTAACAACCCTTTCATTACCTACAACAAAAGAGACATACAATAAGTAATTTGGTTTTGTTTGCGTTAGGAAATATACATCACAATTAATAACAAAATCATTGACACATCATCCAATAAATTAATGAAACAATAATAACACAATATCAATCATTCATGACATAAAGATGATACATTATTTCCATGAATAATGATACCCATATAGATGCATTAACACAAATAAATAGCATCCCATAATCATTTCATTCATACAAATAAATGATGAGGCATAAAATGTATGAATCATAAAGCGCTCAACTCCTCTCATGAGGGTAATCATCAGAAACACCATGATAACATGAGATAACATAATGCTAACTTAAGGATCATAAATATAATCATAAAATGACATAAGATACTACCCACCCAACCTACACTGCAAGGTTAGGACCTCCAAGACACATAAGCAATGCTCAAGCCTAGGTTCCAAATTATCTTAACCATTTAAGGTCTCAAGGCTAGTGACTGTTCTGAGGAACAAGGAAGTGTCTACATCCCATTAACATAATGAAGACCAAACTAACTATGCTAAATCAACAACATGAATGATAACCAATTTCATCAATCCATCAATCCAAAACCATAATTTGTCATGGCACGCAAGTAATCATTCACATGACACATCACAGACCATATTAAATCCAAGGCACAAAAGAATTATCAGTTAAATTCAGGCACAAATCCCAAACACAAAATGCCATCATCTGTCATAATAAAATTTCCATCTCGCAGAAAATTAATAATATTTAAACCATACAATAAATTATAATTCAGTGCACGCATGGAGTCTAAATTCTCGACTAGTCATACATCACACCATTGAACTGTGCACGAGCATTCTATTCAATTAATCCATCATTTACACATCAATGATTCAAGACACAAGAGACTTTGATTATATTTCACAAGGCACAAGGGAATACTGTTAAGAATCAATCATACTTCAATAATATGAAAGGTGCATTAGTAACCAATTTCTAATTCAATCAGGGAACATCAATAATCAAGGCACAATACAAAACTAGTCATTAATCCATAAGGAAATAACAATTTAATGGCGCCCGTAAGAGTGTTAAATCAACATACATTATAGTATAAATGATTTCATGCAAGATATATAATCTCTACAACAAGCACCCCTTTCAATGTAATTTATTGCACACAAGAAGTCTAAGGTCCACACAATTATTTACTTACACTATATATTTACGTGCACAAGAAATCTAACTTCTAATTAATCTCATCGTCAATATGATTGTGCAAGGAAATATAAATCATAAATTAAACATACAAAAATTTAAGTTTAGGTGCAAGAGTATCATCCATTTAACTCGGTGTGCAAGGAGATCTCCTCCTTTCAATGATCATGCGCCAACTCAATTAATGGCGGAAGAGTATACTACACACATGACTATGCACACCTAGATTTATATATCATGGTGCAAGTAAACTAATGACTAAATATTTTTATCCATCCACGATATTCTTAAGGCGCAGCGAGACAACAATTACAATACCATTAAAGGAAGAGAATATAACATCAATAAATTTAGCATTAAAAAGGTATTTATAGCATTAGGACTATGAATAAATCATCAATGAATATAGCATTAAAGGACGATCTTATATCATAAAATATTCTGAATAAAACGTCAATGAATATAGTATTAAAATAAGAGCTTATAGCATTAAAGACTCTGAATGTAAAATGTTAAAACGTTAAGTCAAAATCTTACTCCATATTCATAATACATGTACTTCAACCTTCCTATTAAGTAACTGGAACTGCACTGAGCTGGAGGATGCATGCCCACGCAGAGATAAAAAGGGAAGGACACATGTTGGCCTTCCTAATGGGTTGAGCTCGATTTAATTAAGAAAAATGCAGAGATTTAAAGATGAAACCACATGCTTGCCTCCCCCAGAGGATGGGCACAATTTTCTCAAGAAAAACATAGGGATTAAGGGTGGGAATGCATGCTTGCCTCCCCACACAATCTGGGCACTATTTTCTCAAGAAAAAAACATAGATTTAAAGGTGGAAACACAGGCTTTCCTCCCCACACCAGCTAGGAACGATTTTCTCAAGGAAAATGCATAGAAAAAGGGTGGAAACGTAGGCCTTCGCCCCCCACATAGGATGGGCATGATTTTCTCAAGGAAAATGCATAGAAAAATGGTGAAAACGTAGGCTTTCCTCCCCACACAGGATGGGCACAATATTCTCAAGGAAAATGCATAGAAAAAGGGTGAAAATTCACACTTATTTCCCCACACTAGCTGGGAACGAATTTCTTAAGAAAAAACACAGAGAAAGAGGGTGATTTCTCCGTACCAAGCAATGAATTCAATGAGAAAACTAAAACGAAATGTTCCTGGGTAAAATAAGCAATAACACAGAGAAATAGGGGGTAATTTCATTGTACAAAACGTGGATTCATTGAGCAAACCGAAAATGAAATTGTTGGGTGATATAAACACTTAAATGCAGAGAAAGAGGGGTAAATTCACCGTACAAAAAGTGGATTCGCTGAGAAAGCCAAAAACGAAATTGATGGGTGAAGTAAACACTTAAACACAAAGCAAGAGGGGTAATTTCTCTGTAGAAAGAGTGGATTTGCTAAGCAAACCAAAAACGAATTTGGATGGGTAAAATAAAACATTTTTAGACAAATGGCAGTGACACTCCGTAATCATTGGATGGAAGCATGAATTTACTGTTAAAAAAATCCAAATTGCATAGCCTTCAGGGAGAATATCATTGTACGTAGCAATGGAGACACTGGGCAAAAATCAAGATGAAAAGTTGGGATAAAAACAAAACTAAACGTAGAGAAAAGTATCTCAGAGATTTGACAAAAACACAAAGTTTGGGAATTGAACACAGATCTATAGTTGGGCAAAGGTACATGCAACAAAAATAACATGCAGAGAACCCTTAAATTGTTGTCCAACAACAATTTTGGCTGAGAAAGGTTGTGGGAGTTTTGATCCTAGCACGAACACAGATGTTAGAAAACTTCATAGAAAAAACCATTACAAATGCTGAGGGTAAATGCATATCGCAATGATATTGAATGGAAAAATGCAGGTTTTAAATTATAAACATGGGCCTCTTCATTATCAGATCAATGAAATAAGTAAAATCTCACATATCCAGTTCCAGAAATCCATAACAAATTCCATTAACATATAAATCTATATACAAAAATTTTAACTATTTTACAATGCAAATTTTAAACATGTGTACTGTAATCGACTGATGGACTTGTTGATCTTCTTTGATGGCTGACAATCCTCCTTGCTCACTCTTTCTAATTGTTGAGACCTCACGGGTACCTCCCAGCCAACGCTAGTGGCATTCTTCTTCCCCCTGAGCCCCTTGAGCTGGAAAGGGGCCACGCACACAATACCAAAGAAAAATCTAGCTCCCAGCTCACCTCGCAAGGTCGAGCTATAATTATGTTTTCGAGCTAGTCATCCCAACTCCCACAAGAAAAATTAGTCAAAGAAATTATGGTAGCATAACCTTACACATACTAGTCGTGATCCATTTATCTTCTCTCCCATTACTTTTATAGAGTTTTTCTTAGTGATCACTTGCCAAAGAACATTAAAGTATTTTTATTAAAAATAATTAGGAAATACTCTCCCACGTACACTTGTCACTCAATCCCTTAGTTGCACTAGAAATTCATTTATTTAATTAAATTAAATGACAATTTCCCTCACCCAACCTAAAAGTGCTCCGAAAAACGCTCCTCGATGTCCTTTTATTCTCTCTATTTCCTTTTAATGACTCACGTCTTTCTAAAACTTAGTTGTGTTTTATTTACAAAAGTTATTTAGTTAGACTAGACTAGATTCCTTTCTATGTTTTCACATCCCCTTTTTGCATTCAATTCCCCTTTTTGTCAAAGTTCCAAATTAGCATGTCTTGCACATAAACAATAAATAATTCTTAGATAAATTATTTCTCTTTTAAATTCGTAACTTGATTTTTCTTCATCCCCCTTTTATTAATTGATTAATTAGTTTTTAGTCTTATTACCATATTTAGACCTAGGCTAAGTATATTTTAAGGGAATTTTATAATTAATAAAATTTACCCATACAACATTTATTTTAAGGCTGACCATGTCAAAATAAAATATTATTTTCTAGGCACCTAGGTTCATTGACTTACCTATGTTAAAAATTACAACATGCCCTTCAAGATGCACTATGTGCTCCAACGGTGCCACTTGCCTTTATTCATGTTTTATTTATGTGATGCGCACTTCAAGACGCACTATGTACTCCAAGGGTGTCACTCGCCTTTGAATGATTTTGGTAGCTGTCCAACCCTTGGAGTCAATACTCCATCAAGCGACCTTGTGGGAGACTAAGGGCCTCTATGGAATAAGGACCCTGCATTATTGCATGCCCCTTAGAATCTTCGTGAGTGATTGTCTGAGTATTCCCTTACAACATCGTGGATCTCTCGAACTAGGTAATCATTAACCTACAATTCGAGCCAGCGGGAAAGTGCTAGTAGGTTGTGGTAGGGCTGCTGCCACATCTCTCCCTCAATATTTCTGGCTATTGTGCATGGAAACTTTACTCGTAATGTGATTCTGATTACCAAGAAATCATGATCCTCAATCCATAAACAAAACATGTCAATGATCCATAAACAACATCATAATATATCTAATCATAGGTCACATATGCATAAACATAAATACCCAAACCATATACAGTCCACTCCATAACTCGATCCAGAGTCCAAGGAGGTCTAGCGATGCCATCGACATCCTCAATCTGTCAAGTGTCCTGGACACTTAGGAGAAACTGGTCAATAACACCTGTCTATACATAAATAACAAAACATAACACCATAATCCAAAATCTCATCATCAGAATCCATAAGCGAAGCATAAAATCATATAATGAACCAGATCACTTGAACGCAAGTGTCCTCAAAGAATAACTCAAATCATGTGCATGAAATAGCTGGATGTTACATATACCATGTGGGAGAACCCTCATTTCATCTAAATCCATACCCCTCTACAAACATATAAGTCTCATAGTTCAATATTACCTCTTGTAAGAAATCATATGTTTTCAACACTAAGTCATTTTTATGATTTCCTCCATGCGAAGATTCCATTCGATGAGGAGAGTCCTCCATCATGCATTTTCTCCATTCTTTGCAAAGTCCATGCTCTACATACTTATCGTTTGGCATGAGTTGATACTTTGATTAATTTTAACTTTTCCTCATGCGAAGAAGTCAATGCATACATTTTTCTTCGAACTTACAAAATCCCCATTTTTCTCCAACACTTAGTAATTTTTCTAACATCCCTCTCTCCTATCTTCCACAATACTCCATACGTAGTCATTTATTTCAATTTCCACCACCCCAACATCATCCCTGTCAACTTTTCTCCACATTTATTCTACCTTTTCTCCTATCTATTCCAGTTTTCTATACTTATATAATTTTGAGTCATATCTCATGCTAAGAACTTCACATTAAGCCATACCTCTGCATGACTCTATCTCCATAAGACTTGTCTCTACATCCCCTTCATACACCTTTAGTCCCATACTTGGTGTATTTTTATAGTGTAAAACAATTCATCATTATCGAGGAAGTTGTGGTTCATTAATAAGCTTTTGAATGTCAAGGAAAAGATAGTTGTTAGCATTAAAGGAGGATTAATTATAGTGATTTACCATATAGCACTTTCGTATCAAGGATAACTTCTATTTATAGTTCTCTTGTGTTCTGAAAGAAATTGTACATACTGAAAGAATATTTCATTAAGGATTATTTATGAATTTTTCCTTTAAAAAGTTTAAGATTTGTAACCCATATTCATAAACTTAACATACATTGAAGCATATTAAAAAAAGTGGCAAGTATGGCAACTAGAATAATAAATGAACCATTTTGTGGAGACATTGTCAGCTCTCTTGCTTGTTCACATAAATATTTCAATTGGTCGATTGCATATCAATTGTATTCAAGCATCCCCCCTGATGAAAAAATTGCTAGTAACATTTGGAAAATTGGTCTGGTGAAGGTCGGTTGCATGCATGAATCTTTCTACTTCATAGAAATAGTCTATTTGTGTGCAAGTAAATTCAAATCAAAGTGTAGGTTGATTCCAATTCTTTTATAAAGAAATAACCATTTTATCCCTACTCCAAATTTATTCAGAAGAATGATTTTACTTCCTACCCCAAACAAATTCATCCATCCTTTGGAAGTTGATTCCTTTTTAGATTCACATGGTGGGGGTGAAAATTGATTAAAGGATTTCCTGGAATCATTTTCTACAATGTGAGTTGATACTACTCAAGTTCATATTAACCTATTATCTAATACATATCATGATTTCTCTTGGATTTTCTTATGATTGATGGGACAAGAATCTACATTCCATATTCCAACTTATGTCTTATATGTGATATATTTATCCTTTTGAAAGGAGGTAATATTTGACCGGGTCAAGATTATCTCAAATGAGATCTCTTATCAACTCTCCAACTATATGAAGACAAATAGGTTTTTCATTACCTCATATTTGGTATTGTACATTTCATATTGTAATGTATTTTAATGATTACCTTCAAGGGGTGATATTGATGTTGAAAATTATCTTTGATCAATTATGGTATCATGTATTGTGGAAGCATAAGGAACCCTTCCATTTCTGTCAGGTTGAAGAAACATTTGTCAAAGAGTGCCAATACATCCTTACTGGAACACTACCGATGAGAATTTCATAGGAGGCTCTATATTTTCTTAAAGAAAAAGAAATTTGTTTGTATAAAAATAAATTTACATACATTAGACTATATGTGTTTGAAGGAATACCATTCCTTCTTCCCAATTTTGTTAGCGACACGTATTGTGTCATTGATGTGTGTAGGAAGCATAGGTCACGGTACTCCTTCTTGGATTAAAATAAGAAATGATAGTTTATTTCCTTACCTTTCCTTGTTTCTGACATTTTAGTCAAGGGATTAACCTATTTGACCCAAATTTATGAATTACTAAATTTGTTCAATTTGAAAGAAGTATAAGCTTTCAATGGTTTTGACCCTGAAGGAATATTTTATTCTCACTTATATTGAGTTGGTTATAATACTTATTTTCACAAGAATAGAAAATAATATGGAGGAATATGATGACAATGATTCAAATACCAACAAAGTAACTTTTAGGAAAGATGAACATATATGTTATGATGACTTGGTTAAACAAGTCAATTGAAACACCCAATTAAAAATATATAATCCAAGAGGGAGCATCAATATTGTAAATCAGAGAAAAAAGGTAGAATAGATACTACTACTCATAATGGGTGTTACACATTATTTTTGTCACCCTCATGATCATTAATGATGTAAACCTATATGTTTCCTTCAGAGAGGTAAGTCGTCTTAATTCCTGAAGAAAGAAGGGAGAAGAACTTTCCTTGAGAGAAGAAGTTGTGTTTTCCTCTGTAAAAACCCTATTTTGGAGGATTTATGTGGGCTGCACCATAGCTGGGGTGCGAATATACCTGATTTCTATAGGCTTCTCTATAGCTATGGAATGGAATTTCCATAGGATGCACTATAGCCAGGTCACGACAGCCTTCATATGTGGGAAAATGAGCATTTTCTCGATGTTTCTAGAAGGAGAAGACTCTATAGTGAGGTGGCCTTTGAATGGTTTGGATATTACTCGCTTTCATGATTTAGTGGGATCATCCTAATCTCTTCACCTTATCCTCTTCAAATTATAAAAGGAGAGGAGCTCTCATGGAGAAAGTTACTTGGATTTGGTTTGGAATTATTAGCTTGGTTAGAGTGGCTTTGAGCTTTTCATTTGTCAAGATAAATGTCATATCTATAGTCTCATAATTCTTGGATCAAAAGTGTGTGCGAAGCAAGGGACTGTTGGAAGGAACCTTACAACATCAAGGCAGATGGTTGTAATCTCTCTTCCTATTATTAATATAATACAGTCGCATGTTTCTTTCCCATAGAATTATCTTTATTTTATTGCATAATTACTTGATCATATGCATAGGTTGTAATTGAATATACCTCTACTACCTTCACTTTGGTTGGTTTGTGTCTCACTATAGGATCAGTATCACAAGAGCACTGGAGTGAAATAGTAACAACAAAGACATAAGGAAGCGACATTTAAAGGTATTTCTATCATCTTTTGTTTTCTAGTAAATTTGATGATTAGAGCCTAGGGAAGGCGCCATGTCCTGTCATGTTTTGTTCTAGATCTAGGTGGATCTAGGGGGATCGATTCGTGTCCACACTTAATGATTTACCCATTAACAAAATTGGTGACTCCACTGGGGAAACAAATGTTTTCCAAGTTTTTCTTGTTTTCTTGCTTTGATTGCTTGGTTTTTGTTTTCTGAGTCACTGGAACATCCAACTTGACTCTCTGACTCTTAAACTTCACTAGAAAACCTTCTCAATTTTTAATTTTTTCCTATTTTTGTTTGATTTCCACACCCTACTTTGAGGGACAGTGCGACGACTTAGGATTTTCATGCCCTACCTATTTTGACCAGTGCGGAAACGTCGCACCCTACCCATATCTGGCCCATGGAAATCAATGATTTCCACACGGTGCTAGTCTTCCAGCCTGCGGAAATTGTGAAATTCTTGATTTTTGATGGTTTTCCTTACCCAAACCTTGGATTTGGTTTTGGGGTGAATTTTTGGGTTTGATTATGATTTGTGTACAGTCTACTTGATAGCTTTGAAACTTGTTTTATCCATCTTTTCTTTGTTTTCTTTTGAAATATTTAGTCTCTTTCTTTGAGTGTCTTTTAGTTACAAAGCATTTGTTCTTCTTTAGAATTGTTTAATGAAAGACTTTCTTTTTATTTTATTGAATAGTTCGTGTTAAAAGAGAAACTTTGTTTGGGTTGATTTTGTTTTGAAGAAGTTATCTATTTCTTTTAGTGTCTCCTTAAAACAAAAAGGTTTTAATTTCTTTCCTTATAATAGTTTGGGGACATTTTTGCATTTGGAGTAGTGAAATTGCATGATTCTTGGCATTTTTTGGTCTTGAATCGTGCATTGGTGTACAATCTCTTTTCTCATTTCTTGATAATCTTGATATTGATGAGTTTTAAAATTTTGGGATAGTGTGCATATGGGAATGATAAATGTTTTCTCCTTCTCGTAGCATAGATTTCATCGAAATGAAAAGATTGTTTCTTTATCTCTTTGCATAACATTCCAGTTGGTCAAAACACCACATTGTCCATGCCATTTTTTCCTTTTGAGTAACAACAGCCTTAAAAATAAAGCGCTTATAAAAATTGATTAGACATTTTTATACTTTTTGGTAGCAGACCTACATTAGATTAGTTGTAGGGATTTGGAATAGGTGTGAAAGATAACTTTAGAAAGTTGAAAACAAACATAGAATCTTGAGTTAGGGAGAGGTTAAATCCATGTATTACATTTTTTCCTGGGAAGCCCTTCTAACACAAGGGTCAATCACGAGGCCGCATTTAGACTGGTAGAGTTACTCACCCTGCTTTGTTGGTCTTGGTGTAGAGATTACCCTGCCTTTGCATGTGAATTGGACTATCGATTGTTCCCCCAAGAATCATTGTTGTAGTTGGTAACCTTAGTGGCCTATCTCTCTAGGTTCTTTACACGAGGTGACTGTGGAGGGGAAAGTCTTCATGGTACCTGGAATCGACATTGGCCAAACTCACTCGGGCTCCTTGGAGGGTATACCCACGATTATGTGTGGGAGCTTGCACCAAGGTGTAAGTCCATTAAGCAGGTCATCAACATAACTTTTCTACCCGCTCTATCTTAGCCCCTTCTTATCTTGTTCTTGCGACATTGGATTTCATCACCAACTAGTGTGCTCATTGTGAGAAGGTTTTGTTTGCTTGCTTGCTAACTAGATTTTTAGCATGTGTTATTTGTTTTCCCTAGTGGACTCTATATTGGATTTTTATTTGATGTCGTCAATTCCCAAAATGACCAATGAAGGAACCTCTTCTCCAGGGGAACCTTTTGTTTTTCCTTCTTATGGAAACATTGGTCCTCCTCACATTTCTATTTTGAGCCTTCCAGGTCTTACAATAGGATTACTGGTATGGTTGTTTTCCACTCAGGTAATCCCAAATGCAGTTAGTGCTTCAGTTGTAATCAATTTCCCCTAAGAACATCAACCTCATGTTGATCCTTCTCCTTCTTCATCAGTGAGATCTTCTTCACCTTCTCCACTTGCAAGGTATTCTTCCATTTCATCTTCTTCTTCGAATGAAAACTCTCAAGATAGTAACTCGGTGAATTAGAAGAAGAGGAAAAGCAAGAATAAGAAGAAGAAAAATAAGCAAGGATCCAAATTTCCAACCACTGCCAAACATGTTGGAAAACAACCAGTTACTATTCATCGTGCTGGGAATGTTGATGATGTCAAGATCACCTGAACAACCCATAAGCCCAAGTAACCTTCCAGGCTTTGTAAGGGTATCCATCTTCTTAATTATTTCCCTAGTCTATCCAAGGTTATAGAAGCATGGTCTACACACACTCGCCAACCCATGTCGTTAGCCTCTGAACAACATGTTGATGACTTCCCATCGACTAGTCACAATATAGTTGGGAAGAAGAAAAGTAGAGCCAAGTTCTTATGTATGTTATGAAAAGGGCTTCATATAATTCATATTTTCCCTCATATGGAAGAAGCCTCGAAATTTCTAGAAGACATGACTGTTTCACAACCTCAACTTCCAGCTGCTTATCGTAAGCTTTCTCTCAACCCACCTGTAGTAGATGGAATGATCAATCTAATTCCCCTGTCGGTCAGTCTAGTTGATCAAGTGGTCAATATGGTTACGTCCTTAGTTGAACCAGTAGACCAAGTGGTTGATCTGATCCCATCCTTGGTCTATCCCACTCTCCTATTAGAGAGTGAAACCCAAGCAGTCAATCCTTTTCCAAACGTCAAACCCATTCTTCCCTCAGAGAATGCAACCCAAGTGGTCAATCCGATCTCATCATCGGTTTATCATAGTCTCCCTCTTGAGAGTAAACCCGATACTGCCCACGTTTTTCTCATTGATACAGACTCTACAAGGTCAGGGGGTATTCCTCCTTCTCCCATGGAACCCCCTCCAAGTAATGAGGCCATTCGTTTTGATTGGGGTGTGCTAACTAGACCTTGTCTTCCCTCTCACATTCCTTTCCAGATTATAGTGTAAGTTTGTGGTCAGTACATTCCTCAGACATTGATAGATAAAGGTGCATCCCTTAGCATTTTGTCCTCTTTTTCTTGGCAAGCTTTGGGTTGTCCTCAGCTTGCTCCGATTACGCAGAATTTGTTAGCTTTTAACAAAAGAACCAACCAACCTTTAGGAACCCTTCCTTAGTTTCTTGTAACTTTGGGAGGAAAAATTGTCTTTATTGATATCATGGTAGTCAAAGACCCCTTGGATTTTTATTTACTCCTTGGGCGAGATTATGTCTATGCCATGAAAGATATCGTTTCCACTCTTTTTTGGGTGATATATTTCCCTCATGATGGAAGAATGATGACTATTGATCAACTTTCATTCATCAGTCCTGACTGGATTACCTCCTTAAGTGGTTCTTATATGCAGACGATATCACCCCCACCACATGTTAATTATGTGGTATTTCTCCCATGACTTCAACTTCTGATGACCTAGATCCGATAGTTGACATGGTTATCTCTTCGATAGGGTAGTTAAAGTTTGATCTCTTTACACCTATTGTGGCCCTCGACATGTGTTCCTTCCAGAGTGTGTTTCTTCCGTCAAGTGAAGATCTCTTGGAATCCATGACTGAGTTTTTACCCTTGACATGGTGTCCTTCCAGAGCACTGTCCTCTTGGAAGCCATGATCAAGAGGAGCTTCTAGCATGAATTTTTGATTTCAGGGTCGTTAAAAAATGAAACTAGCGTTGAGCATGATTTTATGATTTCCATCTTGTTAAAAAAAATGAAACCATCTTTGACCATGGTTCTCTGATTTCAAGCTCATTAAAAAAATGAAACCATCTTTGAGCATGGTTTTCTGATTTCAAGATCGTTAAAAAATGAAACTAGTTACGAGGATAGTTTTTCTTCTCTGTGGCAACCTCATTAAAATATGAAACAAAGGTTATGAGCATAGTTCTTCTTTCTGTGTCAAGCTCATTAAAAAAATGAAACAGAGGTCAGGGTATTGAACTTGGATTCGCGAGCATAGTTCTTTTTCCTATGTCAAGCTCGTTAAAAAATGAAACAGATTGTTCCCCCTCTCTCTTTGAGTCAAGTCCTTTGTATAGTACTTGAAGCTTCATTTCATTCTCCTTTGCAGTTGGATGAAACAAAGATTAGGGGGAATTTTCCTCAGCCTCTGGACTTCATGCTAAAATTGAGCCACTAGCTTCTTAAACTGGGGGCTAAATACCAACCATGCGAATCTATGAACCATGTGTTGGGAAGCCACAAGCATAGTGTTAGTCTCTAATTTTGTCTTGGTTTAGTGAGGAACCTTTGTCCTAAACCCTCCTTACCCATCCCTCATTTTCCATTTTCAGTTGTTTTCTATTTTTAGATTTTGGATGTTTCATGGTTTGCATTATAATCTTTGATGATTTATTTAGGTTTGAATATGAAAAACATTGTTTAAACTGGAAGTGTCTCCTTTTATGCCGTTGGAATTTTCAAATTTCAAGTTGTCAAACGCGTTACGGGAATAATCCTATTCCCATAGCACCAAATAATCATGCCATAACTTGCACCTGCTATCCCAATTTAGTTATGATGACAAGATTCATGAGTTAAGAGTTCGTGTGTTCCCACGAAAGTTTGGCAATCATTTCTAAATCCAACAAGTTTAGAACATAATTGCTATGCACACGCATAGGGTTCATTTCAAAATCACATGTTGTTTAATGATTATTTTATGTGACCAATTCAAGTTGTTTTAATTCAGCCTTGTAGGGATAAATATAGGTATTCATTCAAAGCAACAGAGTATACCAACAATTACAGGTATTAAATATGGAACTCGAGGATGACGGTTGCAGAATTGATTTTAATGGCGCCAAAGAGGAGCGGTCAAGTTGCCAGAATCGAACCAGAAGGTGCCAAACTTCTTGAAGCCTACCCTCAGATGGCCCAAAGATTCAGAGACATCAGGTGGTTTGAGTTCCTCACCACATTTCAACGTTATGACGAGCAGGTTTCAATGGAATTTGGTTTGAACTTCGATGGTCACGAGGTTGAAAATGGTAAAATGTTGATGCTGGTGACAAAGCAAACTATAGCCAAGGCTTGTAGGATCGTGGTTGGAGGGGAAAGATGGTGGAAGAAGGAGCACTTGGTTACCAAATTTGTAAATCAATTCCTCCTTCTAGATAAGCAGAATCTAGATTGGAGAAGGGGCATACCTCGCAGCTGGGTTTGAATCGAATGGAACACTTCTCTAGTGGTGATTCACAGATACATCACCTGTGAAGGGAGGTTTTCGTTGGTCTAAATCTACCATATCAGAATACTGATGCATCTAAACGGTGATTACCCTTTAAATGTTCCTTATTTCCTGCTTAAAAGTTTGACAAAAATGTCCAAAAAAGTTCAGTTGATTTCCACTAATGCCAAAGGTAGTTTGTTCCATCAAGTCCTGATTAAAACCCTAGTCATGTCTGCCCTGAATGAATTACAGAAGCCCTGTAATTGGCTCACGGAATCCTTAAAACCTAGCACTCAATCCAATAAGCTGATAAGGGGTAGAGGGAGGAAAATCACTAAACAGAGTCGAGATGTTTCTGATGAAAACCCTATGAAAGATAAATCTTTGGATATCAAGGTAACATGAAGATTGGTTACAATTTTGTTTAAAGGTTCTCCAGGATATATGGAAAATAATTACTCGTTTTGATCAAGGAGATGCTAAGACTTTGATCTTCTCTACAGAGTGAAACAAAATCCCTATTTTGTAGAGTCAAATGTAATGATGGCAATGTTTTTTATATCAAGTTGTTGAGCTGTGGACTATTTTGGAAGTAGAAGCTCATTTTGAGTGAAATAATTTAGGATCTGGATACTTTTTGATTCTAGTCATTTAAAGTTTCTCTAGATAATAGGATCTGGAAGTTTTATAGATAGTTTAAATAGACAGAAGACAAACCATATGGGGGGTGGGAATTGGAGATCCAAGGGACCTTTTTGTGAAGCTCACTGTAAAAGGCATGTATGCTCAATTGACACTTAATAGAAAAGGCATATGGATGGTTAGACCTTCTTTTTTCTACTCTGTTATTTCATTTTTCATGCTTGAATTTATTATTCAAATTGTGATGCTTTTGGTTCTTGAATGTTAATTTATACAGTGAATATTTTGCTGTAGAGATAATCTTTCAAGTAATGATTTCAAGTTGATACCCCTGCTTGTTTATAATATATTGAAACTAAACTTTGTGAAATTGACAAATTGAAGATTTCACTTTCTTTTTTCTTGAATTGGTTTACTCCATCTATGTACCTACCTATTATTCAGCTAATTGGATATGCAATGTTTTAATCTTGATTTTCATGCCATGCTTTAAACTTGACCTAGTTTTCAACCATTATACCAAAACCAAATCATAAAACCTCAAAAACATTTTGCCATAAAATCAATGATGCCCTAGCTTGCCCTTACCAGTCGAGTGCAACTTTAGGGAGTAACACATAGTTTTCTATGGTTCAAGCTTGTTTAAAAATGAAACCACCTACCTTAAGCATAGTTTCCTTTGGTTCAAGCTTGTGTAAAAATGAAACCAGGTCCAAGCATAGTTTTCTATGGTTCAAGCTTTTGTAAAAATGAAACCACTTACCTCAAGCATAGTTTCCTCTAGTTCAAGCTTGTATAAAAATGAAACCATGTCCGAGCATAGTTTTGTTTTGTTTTAAATCTTGCGTAAAAATGAAAACAATCCTGAGCTTAGTCTTTGTTCTTTCTCATGCTCGTAAATACATGAGAATAAGTTACTGAGATTAGTCTTTGTTCTTTCTCGTGCTTGTAAATCAATGAGAATGTAACCGAGTATAATTTTATCACTTTTTCATACTCGTAAAGGTTATATGAAAAAGGAACACCCTGGAGTTCCCTTTAAGGTCTTTTCAGACTCTCTAAACGTGAAAAGGTTGTCGAGCGATCTTGTTCTTTTCATGCTCATTAAAGTATTAGAAAACATGTCTGTTGAGTGATAGTTTATCTCTTTTTTGGTCTCATTGGACTACTTTACACAAAAGGAACTAAGAGAGTTCTCTTTGAGTGTTTTTCAAACTCTCTAAACATGAAAACCCCCTGAGTTTTCTTTCTTTGGACTCATTAAACAAACATCGAAAGGCCCATATGGAACTGAACCACTCCTTCCTAGGGTTCGTTAAACATAATATGAGGGACTCATCTAAAGGATGAGCTTACATTTAGAAGCATATGTTATCCTCCTCAAGATTGCATAAAAATAAAGAGATACCCACTAGAAACGGTGGGGGAAAAATTGGGAAAGAAATGTGTCTAAACCTGTATTCCATGGAAGAGTCACTTTTGAACATGACACCGAATGGTGAGCTCCTCCTGGTTATCTGAAGGTTCAAATTCATTAAATAACTGGTATATGGTTTGGATTTACGCATCACATGCCCTCTACTTGCTGCATATTAAGTGGGTCCCAATAGCTCTCTTATTTCTTCTTCATCTACTCTTGTAGTTTTGTAATCATTTTTACCAATGGTCTTTTGCTAGATGGTTACAATATTCAAATAAAATTTAAAGCCATATCACATGATCTTATTTCAATGAGAATACATGAAAACAACCTAGTTAATATAATCCCTATCCTTCTTCATTACTCTTGTAGGATGGTAATCATTTTACCCATGGTCCTTTTCTAGTTGTGTACATTAATCAATTAACATTTGAAGTCATTTGTCCGTCAACTTGAAGGGTATTTGAGAATAAGGGTGAAGATAGGGTTTTGTCAATGAGATCATAATTGGTGTTAGCAAGGTGTAAGGATTTTGTTTAGGTAATGTTGTTACTGCACCACGCAAGGGAGCGTCATTGAATAGTGGTTCATACGTTGTAACTGGAACATATTGTCGAATATGAAAATTATAAAGTAC
>SNQJ01S0004726.1:340296-357429 GCA_010110895.2 Picea sitchensis | reverse complement strand
TTGTGGATTGGTTATGGCATTATTATAATTTCGGCATTTTCGTTCCGCGATGTTATGGTGAGTCTTTGTTGGAAATGTTTAAATTGTTCCCGCCGTTTTGGCCATGAGAAGAGTGTAGTTTGTTGGGCGTTTTTGGGTACGCATCGTAGATAGGAGGGCGTTACAGGTGAGGTGGCCTCCGAATGGTTTGGATCTTAGTCGCTTTCATGATTTAGTGGGATCATCCTAACCTCCTCACCTTATCCTCTTTAACTTATAAAAGGAGAGGAGCTCTCATAGAGAATGTTAGTTGGATTTGGTTTGGAATTATTAGCTTGGTTAGAGTGGCTTTGAGCTTTTCTTTTGTCAATATAGATGTCATATCTATAGTCTCAGAATTCTTAGATCAAAAGTGTGTGGGAATCAAGGGATTGTTGGAAGGAAGCTTACAACATCAAGGAATCTGGTTGTAATCTCTCTTCCTATTATTAATATATTATAGTGGCATGTTTCTTTCCCATAAAAATATTTTTATTTTATTGCATAATTCCTCAATCATATGCATAGGTTGTCATTGAATATACTTCTACTGCCTTCACTTTGGTTGGTTTGTGTCTCACTACAAGATCAGTATCACAAGAGCATTGGAGTGAAACAAGAACAACAAAGACATAAGAAAGTGACATTTAAAGGTATTTCTATTGTCTTTTGTTTGGTAGTAAATTTGATGATTAGAGCCTAGGGAAGGCGCCATGTTCTGTCGTGTTTTGTTCCAGATCTAGGTGGATCTAGGGGGATCGATTCGTGTTCGCACTTAACGATTTACCCGTTAACAATGGGTCTAATTCCCTATCACACAAGACTTCCTCCTCTTCTCAATGAGGTAAAGATCCTAATATGGGTGAAGGAGAGAGTAATGAAATCTATCCAAGAGGAGATGATGAATATGACCCCTGTCATTTAAGTATTGAGAAAATACACACTTTTACAAAGACTAAAAGAAAATTGAGTATTGGAAACAAGAGTACTTAGTTTTCTGAGGACCTAATGAATGATGTTTTTGAAATGGAGGTTATTGATAATGTTGTACATAAGTGGGTTTCATTACAAATAACACATAGAAAGAATATAGAAAAAGGATTGTCTCAAGAGGAACCAATTTTGTTTTAAGAACAATCATTGACCTTACGCAATACCATGTAAAATAAAGAGGACAATAAATTGCAAATTTAAAATTGAAAGAGCTCATGTTAATAATAAAAAGGTTACTAAAATATGGAATTCAAAGGTATACATCTATGGTGTTGGAGCCTCTGGAATTATTAAGTTGCACTTAACTACTGTATATGATCTATCTCATTCCATTTTCAAGCAAGAGTTTGAAAATGTTAGATTGGAAAGGCGAATAAGTGAATTAGAGGATGCCCTCGGTCCTAGGACCAAGTCCAATTCCATGAGATATTAGGTCTAGATCCAATTCCACAAGATACACCAGGAATGATGTCTAAAGTTAGTAAAGTTTCCAAGTTTTCAAGTTGAATATGGATTTTTGTCATATATAACATAAATATATGAATCAATGTCATTTTAGATGCATGGGAAATCATCACTAGCTAGAGGAATTTGGGACAAAGAATTGCTTCTTTTATAGAATATCTACAACAAGATTTGAAAATTGATGATTTTTCTATAAAAAAGATTTAAGTACATTTGTTGCATGAGTGACAAGTATGAGTGACTTCACTAGAAAACAAAAATACTTTCACATAGATAATAGAATAAAGAAAGTAAAGGTTGGATGGTTGGCAAGATTGGAAATATTGCATGAATTAGTGTCAAGTTGTGAAAGGGTTGATAGAAAAAGACCTGATTCATTTTAATCACTTGAAATATTTAAGAAACTTGAGGGGCCACAATTGGTTAGTTAATATAAGTTATTAACCAATTATAAATTCGAAATGAAGTTAAACATACACATAACATCGTGNATGGAATTCAAAGGTATACATCTATGGTGTTGGAGCCTCTGGAATTATTAAGTTGCACTTAACTACTGTATATGATCTATCTCATTCCATTTTCAAGCAAGAGTTTGAAAATGTTAGATTGGAAAGGCGAATAAGTGAATTAGAGGATGCCCTCGGTCCTAGGACCAAGTCCAATTCCATGAGATATTAGGTCTAGATCCAATTCCACAAGATACACCAGGAATGATGTCTAAAGTTAGTAAAGTTTCCAAGTTTTCAAGTTGAATATGGATTTTTGTCATATATAACATAAATATATGAATCAATGTCATTTTAGATGCATGGGAAATCATCACTAGCTAGAGGAATTTGGGACAAAGAATTGCTTCTTTTATAGAATATCTACAACAAGATTTGAAAATTGATGATTTTTCTATAAAAAAGATTTAAGTACATTTGTTGCATGAGTGACAAGTATGAGTGACTTCACTAGAAAACAAAAATACTTTCACATAGATAATAGAATAAAGAAAGTAAAGGTTGGATGGTTGGCAAGATTGGAAATATTGCATGAATTAGTGTCAAGTTGTGAAAGGGTTGATAGAAAAAGACCTGATTCATTTTAATCACTTGAAATATTTAAGAAACTTGAGGGGCCACAATTGGTTAGTTAATATAAGTTATTAACCAATTATAAATTCGAAATGAAGTTAAACATACACATAACATCGTGAGCTAGTGAGTTTGATAATCTCACTAACTTTTCAAAGTACGAGATTAGATGATGATCAATTAATTTTGTGCCTAATTATGAAGACTGTCTATCATCATTTCAAGAATTAAACCCTAATTTCCAAGCAATGCAAGATGAGATATTCTTTCTACTGGTGAATAATAACAATGTAACAATACTACCGCTAAAAGAGTATACAAAAGAGTGGCTCAAGAGTTTGTTGAAATAGACAATTGATCCAAGAAGAAGTTGAAATGATAGGAATCAAGTTCCAGTTATATATATGAACTACCAAAAAAGATAATAAAGTGGGAGAGATACATCTATCATTCCACTTTCATTTTTGTGAGTACACTCATTTGCAAATAATTTCCCTTCTCTCTTATGAATATATGGAAATACAGCTTTATTATTTTATTGTTTGCTGGTAAATTCAATCCTCAGTTTATTTTCTCTTTATATTATAAGTCTACTACTATATAAAATTCAATTCTACTATTATTTTCTCTTTATATTAAATTCAATCCTCAGTTTGGTACATGAGAGCCCGATCCTACTCCATTTGGATGAACACAATCCTTTTATCATTTAAGTGATGGGAATATTATGTTGTGTTGCAGGAAAACATTTTATCAGAACTTGAACAATCTATGTGTAATATTATTTAAAGACTCTCACAAAGAGCTATTTGAAGAGTTCATAACTTTTATGATTTCTCATTTTTATATAAGTGTGAGGTCTCAAGTATGTTTCTCCTATGCATCTTATGATACTGAATGAATGAAATAATTTAAATCCCTATGTTTTGGACCACCAATCTATTTTTTGTTTTATCAATGTTGCTTTGAATCCTTTTCCTCATTTCTCAAATGAATGTTTTTGAAGAAATGGATGTAGTCATCCTATATATTTGAATTAAGTTTGTTATTTTTAATCTATCCTTTTAGTTATTTTACCACCTAATCCACTCATAGGTGTAGATGATATCAATGTTTATATTTATTTTTTGAATAATTATATTGAAAATATCAGTGAGAAAAAGGAGTACCACCTCTACAAAAACAAAGAGGGAATCTTAATAAATTATTAACAATAATACCCTATGAGGTTGACTATTGTCCTTAAGAAGAAGATAGATCAACACAGTGTTAGAGGATATGTTACATATCTATGTAATGGATGCACAAAATTGTTGGGAAGACTATTTACCAATTGTGGAATTTCAATGTAATAACATTTATCGAATTTCGATTAAAATGGAACCTTTGAAGTCTTAGAATGGTAGGCCCTATATAACCCCTTTTAGTTCAGACAAACTAGAATATAGAGTTATAATTAGAGTAGAAATGATTCAAGAAATGGAAGATAAAATAAAAACAATCTAGGAAATATTGAAAGAATATCAAAATATATAGAAACGTTACGTAGATGTGCATAAAATACATAGAAGTTATAAACAACAAGACAAAGTGTCTTTGTGAGTTCGACTGCAAACATATTTGCCTAAATTTGGTAAGTTATCTAAGTTGTCATCATGGTAAGTGGGTCCATTTAATATCACTTAAATATTATTATTTATTTCTTATAGTCATGCATTACCATCGTCTCTAGATGATAAGGATGATGTTTTTCATATGTCCACTTTGTGTCATTATATTTCATATCCTTCTCATCTTGTTGAATTGATTCATTTGTACATTTTAAAAAACTAGGCCTTGAAGGCTAAACTGATATACATACTGGACCAACAAACACAACAACTTTGGCATCATTTAGTCGACTAGGTAAGTGTCCAGTGAGATGATTATATTCCAAATTTAGCTACTTGAGAGGATGTGACTAGGATGCATCATCAATATTTGTAATTCCCATCTAAATCAACCACAAGATGTGTTATTTTTTTACATCAATTAACTTATCTATTTATTTAGTTAACAACTAGAACATACCTACAAGTGTTGTGCTCAAGTGATAGAAAATTGTTCCATATCATCACTGGAAACCTCTCATGGATAATAGGGGTGAAAGTTATTACGCAAATAAATATCTCCAGAAGTTTAAAGCAATTATTTGATTCAGAAGGTAATGAAGATTATATTCAGTGATTGCCTCAGTTTCATCAACTTTATACAAGGTTGCACAATAACATCAATCCAATTGTAGTATCCATGGGATCTTCATTCATACCATATGTAACATCCATTTGATATTAACCATACCACCCTAAATTACATTATTCAAATTTAAAGAGAAAACTTGATTATTAAGTTCATAATTACTTATTAAAAGATTACTAAATTTAATACTTATATAAATTAAAATGTGTCATAATATTGTATGAATATAAGTATTGGTCAGTTATATATATATATATATATATATATATATAAATAAAGAGATAACCATACTAAAATTTCAACCCATACTTAATATATATGTTTAGTTAATTTAAGAATATGGATGAAATATACATGTCACTATCCTAAACATTAATCATTCTTATTATTTCATATCACTATCTTAAACTTTAATGAATCTTATTATTTATTCTCTCTTTATATATTTATACCAACATAGTATTATAATATACCTTTTATTATTACTATTCATTAATTTTATATACGATACAAGGATAAATCAATTTTTTCCTTAATAAAAAATAATAATTTTACCATTATTATTATCATGTTTAGGAAATGAAAAATACCACAAGGTATTATTTAATATATCACTGCACATGCTAATCGATAATTATTTAGTTTATGAACGATAACAACCTAAAGTAATATTTGGTGTATATTTATTTGATATATCATTTCACATAGATCTTGTAAATTACAATAATCATGTTTATGAAATGATATTAACCATAAAGTATTAATTAATATATCAGTTCAGTTAAAATTTATAAAATCTATAACTCTTAAAACATACTATTAATTAATATCATACAATGTAATTTTTAATATATATTACTTGTAACATCTTATTTTACTGAGCATCTGTTATAGACTTATTTTTTGAGGATACTTGTGTGTAAGTCATCTGGTTATAGTACATTGTTATTGTTTCGACTATGGATTTTACATCATGATGTTTATGGGTTGTGATTTATTGTTACTTGATATATGTATTGACAGATGCTATTGATGAGTTTTCCTTGAGTGTGCAAGACACTTGACAGATTGTGGATGTCGATGGCATCAACAGACTACCTCGGACTCTAGATTGAGTCATGGAGTGGATTGTGTTGGGTTTGGGTATTCATTTTATTCATATGTGACATATTATTGATTTGGTATGATTATGTATATGGATCAGTGACAGTGTTTTGTCAATAGATGTAGGATGACTATGCTTGCTGATCAAAATCACATAAGGATTAAAGGGGCCCTGCACAGAAACCGGATATTGAGGGAGAGGTGTGGCAATGTCCATGTCATAGCCTACTAGCACTCTTTCCATGGCTCAAATTGTATCTTAATGATTACCTAGTTCGAGAGGTCCATAATGTCATGAGGGAAGACTAAGATAGTTGTTCACGAAGATTTATAAGGGGCACAAAATAAGGTGGAGTCTTTATTCCTTGGAAGCCCTTAGTCTCTCACAAGGTCACCCGAGTGGAGTGCTGACTCCAAGGGTTGGACAAATACCAAAACCAATCAAAGGCGAGTGGCATCCTTGGAGTATAGAGGTGAATCTTAAAGGCACATCATGTAATTTTAAAAATTGAGTCAATGAATCTAGGTGGCCTAGAAAACAATGAAATAATTTGACATTGTTGGATTTAAATAATTAATTAATGAGTAATTTTATTAATTATAAATCTCAATAAAAGTCTAATCCTATTCTAAGACTACGCCTAATTTTAAGTTTAGTCACGGGACTAAAATGATATGTTAAATAAATTAAAATATTAGAGATAAATCAATATAAATAAAAGTGAGATAAATCTAAGGAGTTGATATATTGTACATGTGTGTAAGAAAATATCAAAAGAGAATTTTGAAATAACAAAGAAATAAAGTATGAGATGTTGGATTACTGAGAGGAGGATAAATCAGTAATAGAGAAATTCAATCATTTTAACCATAAAATGCAAGTGTTATATCAATATAGCATTATCATCCAATAGTTGTAGAGTAAATAAATAATGAACAAATGAGAAATCATACACATACACAATACACCCGTGTTTTACGTGGAAACCCAAAGACGGAGAAAACCACATGATACATTTTCTTATATGTCTTTAAGAATTGCATTAATTGGAAGCACTGACTTCCTTTGTTTTCCAGGTGCAACTAAAAGGAGGCACCAACCCCCTAGTTTTTCAAGATACAACCTGAGGGAAGCTATAACTCCCCAATTCTTTGGCTACAACTAGAAGGATGATACAACCCCATATGTTCTCCAGTTACAATTGGAAGGTGGCTATAACCACATGCTCTTGCCCCGTCCAACTACCCTGGAATATAAATAGAATGATGGAACCACTATCACGCTATCACTATGAGATATATTGTTGTAAACATGTACCAATCAAATTGTGCCAAACAACCTATAACAACCTGTACCAATAATCTATGCCAACATGTACCATACATCAACTTGTACCATAAACAAATGCATCAACCATGCACCAAATTGTACCTCAACTTGTACCATCAATGAGTGCATCAACCATGCACAAAATATGTACCAATCATGCATCAAACACACATAAACTACGACTCATCAAGATGTACCAACATCATCAATTATACACCTCATGTATGTGCCAACTCATCAACTACTTGTATCAACCATGTACCTCAACCAAAATCCCTCATTAATTTCACCATCCAAATATGATTTGTAACTCTATAATAGAGCTAGTGTATACGATCACATACCTGCAAACCTTCTTTAACTTTAACAACAAGAGACTAGCATTTCCATCAAACTTTACTTTAGTTTCACATGACTAATTTTGGATTAGTCAACAACCCTAA
The DNA here is from genome assembly GCA_010110895.2 of Picea sitchensis. Classification (NCBI taxonomy): domain Eukaryota; kingdom Viridiplantae; phylum Streptophyta; class Pinopsida; order Pinales; family Pinaceae; genus Picea; species Picea sitchensis. Next base: position 349,756 of record SNQJ01S0004726.1, on the reverse strand, counting down.
CTTGAAATAACCATAACTATGTACATGTAATGAGTTAAGATCTGAAATAGTACCCAATATTATTCAATATATTTTATGCAATTCCTCCAAGTTTCACTACTTGGAACTTCTGAGAAAATAAATTATATAAAAAATGGCATACCTTGCTAAAATCTGGCTTATTATATATATTGAAATTGTAGAGAATTCCCCGCACGGGATATTTTTTGTATATATATGAAAATGGTACACAACTTACTACAGACTGTACTCTAACCAATACATTTGGTCTTACTTAATTTGGATATTTGATGAATAAGTTATGACGTTTGTACCCGAAACACATGTTTTAGGCTAGTTTCAGGACTAGCCACAAACCCTATTTTCCATGGAGTGTAACTCCAAAAATACAATGACCCACAAGCTGAAATTTTTATCACAACTACTTGGATATTTTTCCTCAACGACCTCCATATTTCATGGTATGAATCATTCCATAAAAACGGTTATTTAGAAAATGGTGAGATGACCTGTAAATAACATACCTTAGAAAGCATCATCAAAACAATTTATTCTCCCTTGAATTTCCACCTTCTTTACTTAACCTTCCCTCTGAAATTCACCTTAGATATCCTTTGGTTACCCCAGTCACTTGTAGATATTTAGTATTCTCAAGTGTAATTAAATGAGGGACCCTTTCCTCTTATTTATACTTTCATTTAGCTTCCTCAAGGGGTTACCTTGTAACCATCTTAAGCCATTTTCCTTATTTTAGGGCTAACCCACTTCTAACCACTTGTCCACTTAATAATTTATTTATTAAATTGATTATTTAAATAATTTATTTTGTATCCACTTTGACTTATAGTACACTCATCACTTCACTTTATTATTTAAATAATTTCTTCTTTTCAACCACTTTGACTACTTTGACCTTTTGGGGCTTCTAGATGACTCATGGGGGTTCTCCAACTTCATGTGGTCATAACTCTCTAACCGTGACGAGTTATGTGATGTTACACATACCATCGGAAATGGAATGACATGTACTATGCATCTAGAATAGTCTTACCTTAAAATATATTAAAACTCATACCATTATACATAAAACAAACTTGGGTCCATTGCTCAAGCCTTTGTTCTACCAGAATTCACTACTAGAATTTCTTCAAGGGTTGACATCAATGAAAACCAACCCAAATAATCAACAATATCCCCCTTTGGAATTGACGACAACACTCTAATGTAATACTAAAGTTATATCACTCATGCTCCCCCTTTGACCATCACTTCCCTTGGAACCATACCTTTGTGTTCTTTCTCAAAGAATTTACCTTTGCATCTAATAAATATCCCGCCTTTTGTCATCAATGGAAAAGGTATCTTTCCATCCGAGGCTGCTCCCCCTGGCTGAACTCTTCCTAAAACTGATCTCCAAACCTCAAATGTCCTCTTTATTGTGATTCCTCATGTAAATCTAAGAAATATCATATAAGCATTCAAAAGCATTCATTTTGGAGTATAAATTACTCTGAGTCTCTGGCGAAGATACTCAAAGGCTTCCCATGGAAGTGGTTCTATAAATATGTCTACCACTTGTTCTTTTGTAGTGACATATTCAACTATAATGTTCTTCTCTACAACCTATTCCCATAGAAAGTGATACTTGATTGGAATGTGCTTCATCTTGGAGTGCATCATCGGGTTCTTTGAGATACTGATGGTGCTTGTATTATCACAATAGATTTGAATGGGATCATCATAATCAACCTATATATTTGTCAAAGTTTGTTTCATCCATAGAACTTATGTACAACATATTTTTGCTACAATATACTTTTCTTTGGCTGTAGATAAATATATCGATGATTGTTTCTTTCTTAGCCAAGATACTAAACACTCACCAAAGTAGAACATTGTTCCACTGGTGCTTTGTCGATCATCAATGCAACATGCCCAATCTGCATCTGTGTAGAAAATAAGTGAAATATCCTTTCCTTTTGGATAACATAATCCAAACTATTATGTTCCTTTGATATCTAAGAATCCTCTTCACTGCTAATACATGTGATTCCTTTGGTGATGCTTTAAATCATGCCACGTTTCTGACTTCCTGCATAACATATGTTCTAGATGTTGTCACATATAGTAAGATACTAATCATTGACTTGTATTGCCTCTGGTCTATAGACTTTGAATCATCATCTTTATTCAACTTGAAATTGGTTTGCATAGGAGTGGTAACTGGTTTGCAATCTTCCATTAAGAACCTCTTTAGCTTTTCTCTGATATACTTAGTTTGAGAAATAAAAATTTCTCAGTTTCGTTGACATATATAAAGACCCAGAAAGAAGGATAGTTCTCCGAGTAATGACATTTCAAATTTATTCTTCATATCCTTTGCAAATTTATGGCTTAACCTATCATCAATACTTCTAAAAATAATATCATCAACATAAAATTAAATTAATAAAATACTATCTTGAGTTACCTTGATCTAGAGGTTATTGTCTGCACTTCCCTTTCTGAACCTTGCATGTTGTAGATATTTATCTAGTCTAGAGTACCATGATCTAGGAGCTAGTTTTAGACCATAAAAGGCCTTCTTCAATTTGCACATGTAATCTGCATTCTCTGAAAACTCAAATCCTTCTGGTTGTTCAATGTAGACTTCTTCTTCAAGTTCCCTATTCAGAAAGGTTGATTTCATGTCCATCTAATACACTTTAATATTCTTGGAGCATGCATAATCTAAAAGAAATCGTATTGTTTCCATTCTGGAAACTGGGGCAAATGTCTCTTCAAAGTCGATTCCTTCAACCTATGTGTATCATTTACATACCAATATATCTTTGCTCCTTGTAACATGTCCATCCTCATTCAATTTATTTCTGAAACCCCACTTTGTTCCAATCACATTATTATTCTTTGGTCTTGGAACCAATTCCCAAGTGTCATTCTTCTCTATTTGATCCAATTCTTCATCCATAGCCTTATTCCATAATTCATCTTTGCTGGCCTATTCAAAAATGTTTGGTTCAATCATAGATAAGAGTGCTAGGTACATTTTTTCTAGTGAACAGATTCTTCTTCTGGTCTCAACTCATGCATCCTTGTTTATGATAATCTAATCTGAAGGATGATTCTTCAGTACTCATTTGCTAGGTTTCTTTGGATGCACTTGTTGAACTTTCTCTTCTACTTCTGATTGATCCTCTTCATCTTCTCCTTCTACTTCTTCTTCATCTTCTTCTTCTTCATCCTCTTCTTCTTCTTCTTCTTCTTAAAATTGTTCCATTGATTCATTTTCTTCTTCCTTTAATTCTCATCCACCTATTTCATCAATTGTTACATTGATGCTTTCCACAAATTCTCTCAACCTCAGATTGTAACACTTGTATCCTTCCCTTGTACTTGAGTAACCAACAAGTAATCCTTTGTCCACATGAGAGTGAATCTTTCCCATTCTTCCATCTTCTCTTTTGATGTAGCATTTTCTTCCAAATACTCTAAAGTTCTTCACATTTGTTGGTCTTCCTTTACATAGTTTGTAGGGAGTTTTTTCATTGTTTTTTATGAGCATTAATCTGTTTTGAATGTGAACTATTGTATGCACTTCACGTGTAAAAAAATATCTGTCAATTTGGAATCCATTAGCATTATTCAAGCCATTTCCTGTATAATTAACATCCATTATGATAATGTTCCTTTGTCTCTAAACCACTTTCTAAACCAATCTATGAATCCATTCTCTCTTCCACTGTCATATCTCTATCCAAACCTTCTAAGTGTTATTACAAATCGATCTCTATCCATACTGTCCAACACTCTAATGCACAATTGTCCATAATGTTGACCCATTTATTACTATTACTATCATGAAGACTTCACTACTACAACTTATTAATCTATCAAATTGTATTTATGCTAACTGAATTCTCTAGATCTTTCTAGTCAAACTCTATAAGCTTCTCAAAGGTTGGTTCTTTGGTCTGTCACAATGATCACAAAGATCCCCCCCTATATAATATTCATATTACCTGGGAGTATCTAAGTTGGATGGCTCATAACAATTCCTACTATGATGTGTATTCATCATAATCTTCATTGGTATATTCATCATCTCTCTGAGCTATGAATTATTTCTTTCTGTCTACGGATTTATCTTTCACTACAATTCCTGAAAGTACAATGTCTAGAACGTGCTCCTTATTTACATGCCCTTATTTTCTTTCAATTGTTTTCCAAACCTTTATGTATCTGACATGTTTCCTCTCTCTGTAGAATTTTCTTCATCTCGGTTTATTTCCAATCTTGTGATCTCTGGGACATGGTCTTTGTTCACCTGTTATTCGTGTTTTCTTATCCATACTTTCTTATATTTGATATCAGTGTTCTCTTTCATGGAAGTATCGATCATGCTTCTACAATCACTAGCTATGTGTCCATAGTTGTGAAATTTGTAACATTCAATTTTACGTGGGGCCACATAGGCATTTCTTGCTTGAACATTTCTTTTATAATCCCTACAATTTGCAACCTTATGTCAAAAATTAGTACAATAAAAACAATGACCATAAAATAAGTTTGCATACCTAGGAGTGAATGATATTATTTGTGGTGTAGTCCTTCTGAATTTCTTCCTTAACTGATCATGATCATGATTAAGGTTTCTTTTTGGCTTGACATGGATGGTCTTCTTGAAGATGTATCTTCAATAGTTTTCTTAGATTTTGGTTGACCATGATTCATTCATTTGAGTACTTCTGCATAACTCTTTCTATTTTATTCATTCTTCTTTTCTAGCAACCTATAGTGCTTCTCTTCATTCTCTATAACTAATGTGGATGTTTCTGTCTCTACAATGTTCTTTTTGAGCTTGACGATTTTACTTATCAATTTGAAAATTTCTTCTTCAAGCTTTTCAAGCTTTTCTTCTTTCTTCATTATCTAATACTTCATGAATTCTTCTATTCTTTTCACTTCTACAAGTTGGATTTTTAATGTGATTATTTCTTCTTCAAGTCCTTCCTCTTCTTGACCAAACTCTACCTCAAGCTAGTATAGATCGTTAGTTCTTTCTTTAAGATGATTTGTCAATATCTTATCTCTCATTTCGACTTCTTCCTTCTGTGTTGCTATGTTGGCTTCCAAATACTATTTTTTATCTTTAATATTTTCTTCTATCTTTCTATCTTCTTCTAGTTCAGTTCTTAAGTTCTTGATGACCTATTGGGATTCTTAAAAAATGTGAGCACTTTCCTTTTGTTTCATCAATTCCTTCTTGAGTGACTTGTTTTATTCTCTTTCTTTTCTTAGTTCATCTAAAGCATTGATCAATTCTTCTTCATAATTTTCTTCATTTTCAATTAGTTTTTTTGTCTCATGGAATTCTATTTCAAGATGTCTTGTTTTTCACAATTAAATCAAAACAACATACCTCTGTTTATTATGTACTCTTCATCTTCTTAATCTATTTGACATGGTGAAAAAATTTCTTCTTTATTTGTAACTGCAACTTCTTTGGCATTTTCTGAGTTTGCTATGGGTGAAGAATATACATCATGTAAATTATCCCAAAATTATTTGTTGATGAACATTTACCAACCTTTTCTCTTACCGGATTAGGTAATCCTTCCTAGATGAAATCCATTGCTATTTTGTTATTCTTCTTCAATTCCTTCTTGGTTTTAGTATTTTCCATTTTTGAACTATCATATCATGTAACGACTGATAGCCAAATATAATACCCATGTTCCTGTAAAAATACTTTCTTCCTTCCATTCCACATCTCATACTTTGAACCATTCTAACCATTGAACATTGGTACTCCATTCTCAGAATAATCCATGATATCCTTCTAGTGGTTAAATGGATTCCTGAAGGAACCTGCTTTGATACCAATTGTTGGATTAATGAGTGGAGGGTGAATCAATAATAGAGAAATTCAATCATTTTTAACCATAAAATGCAAGTGTTTTATCAATGTAGCATTATCATCCAATAGTTGCAAAGTAAATAAACAATGAACAAATGAGCAATCATACATATACATAGTACACCAGTGTTTTACGCGGAAACCCAAAGTGGGAGAAAACCATTGAATGTTTTTTCTTATATGGCTTTAAGAATTATATTCATTGGAAGCACCAAAATTCTTTGTTTTCTAGTTGCAACTAGAAGGAGGCACCAACTCCATAGTTTCTCAGGCTACACCCTGAGGGACGCTCAAACTCCCCAATTCCTTGGATACAACCAGAAGGAGGATACAACCCCCTATGTTCTCTTGTTAAAACCGGAAGGTGGCTAAAACCACCTGTCCTTTCACCGTCCAACTGCCCTGAAATACAAGTAGAATAATGGAACCACTTTCACACTATCACTATTAGATATATTGTTGTAAACATGTACCAGTCAACCTACAACAAACATCATGTAACAACATGTACCAATAACATGTGCCAACATGTACCATACATCAACTTGTACCTCAACCTGTACCATAAGAAAATGCATCAACCATGCACCAAACCTATACAAATAACATGTCAAAATAACATGCAATCAATATGTACCATAAACAAGTGCATCAACCATGCACCAACATGTGCCATAAACAAGTGCATCAACCGTGCACCAACCTGTACCTCAACCTGTACCATCAACGGGTGCATCAACCAAGCACCAAATATGTACCAATCATGCATCAAATACACATAAAATATGACTCATCAAGATGTACCAACATTATCAACTATACACCTCGTGTATGTGCCAACTCATCAACTACTTGTCTCAACCATCTACCCAACATGTACCTCAACCAAAATCCCTCATCAATTTCATCATCCAAATCTTATTTGTAACTTTGTAATAGACATGGTGTATATGATCACATAACTGCAAACCTTCCTTAACTTTAACAACAAGATACTAGCATTTTCATCAAACTTTAATTTAGTCTCACATGACTAATTTTGGATTAGTCAACAACCATAACTTGTAATAATCATAACTATGTTTCTGTAATGAATAAAGATTTGAAAATAGTACACAATGTTCTTCGGTGTCTTTTATGCAATTCCTCTAGGTTTCACTACTTGGAACCTCTCAGAAAAGGAGTTATAGAAAAAATAACATACCTTGCTGAATTCTGGCTTATTCTATAGATCAAACTTTTAGAGAATTCCCCACATGGAATATTTGTTGTATAGATCTGAAATGGTACAGAACATACTAAAGAATGTAATCTATCCAATAAATTTATTTTTACTTAATTTGGATATGTTATGAATAAGTTATGACTTTTTTACCCGAAACACTTGTTTTAGACTAGTTTCAGGACTAGCCACAAACCCTATTTTCCACGTAGTGTAACTCCAAAAGTACAATGACCCACAAGCTAAAAAATTTATCACAACTACTTGGATATGTTTCCTCAACATCCTCTAGATTTCGCGGTCTGAATCATTCTAGAAAATTTTGTATTGTGAAAATCGTCATATGACCTGTAAATACCATACCTTAGAAAGCATCAACAAAAGAATTTATCCTCCCTTGAATTTCAACCTTGTTTTCTTCACCTTCCCTCTAAAATTCGCCTTAGATATCCTTTGGTTACCTCAGTCACTTGTAGATATTCAATATGCTAAAGAGTAATTAAATGAGAGACCCTTGCCTCTTATTTATACTTTTATGTAGCTTCCTAAGGGGTTACCTTATAACCATCTTAAACAACTTTCCTTATTTTAGGGCTAACCCACTTCTAACCACTTGTCCACTTAGTAATTTCTCCAATAAATTTATTATTTAAATAATTTATTTTGTATCCACTTTGAATTATAGTACACTCATGAGTTCACTTTATTATTTAAATAATTTCTTCTTTGCAACCACTTTGACTACTTTGAACTTTTGGGGCCTCTAGATGACTCATGAGGGTTCTCCAACTTCACATGGCCATAACTCTCTAACCGTGAGGAGTTATGTGACATTCCACATACCAACGGAAATGGAATGACATGAAGTATCTATCTAGAATAGTCTTACCTTCAAATATATTAAAACTCATACCATTACACATAAAACAAAATTGGGTCCATTATCAAAACCTTTATGCTGATGGAATTTGCTACCGAACTTTCTTCAAGGGTTGACATCAATGACAACCAACCCAAATAATCAACATGAGAGAATAAGTGTACAAATAGGATGGTATCTAGAGTCTAGCTACCATTATTCTAACTAGAAGAAGACTATTATTTTAACTCTAACTAAGATTTAGTAAGTAGACATTCGTTCAATGAGAATCTAGGGAATAAAGAGAAAACTAAGAGCGATTTAAGGAACACATTTGGGAAATGTGACAGAAATTGAATTTTAATTAAAATAAAATATGTAATTACTTGTGAAAATTGGGGAGAGGGTGACAAGTGTGAGGATGAATAATCCTAATTTATTTAATTAAAAAGTTAATTAATTGTGCATGTGGACATGTGTGAGTGGGGAAATTCCTATAAAGCAAATGGTCTAGATGGGAAATGACACACTGTTTATTGGTAAAGTTATGCTGCCAAAATCATTTTGGGACTATGTTTTACTTGTGAGAGTTGGGTGACCAAGTTTGAAGATAGAGTGGTAGCTATCGCTTGCGAGGAAAAATTTGTGCTATAGTATTTCTGGTTTTTGTGCTTGGCACCTTTGCGACTCCGGGGGGATTAGAGGGAAGAAAAGTACCCCTATCATTGGTTGGGAGGTACCGATGAAGTCTCAATGATTAGAAAGAAAGAGAAAACAAGGAGTGTGATTTGTTAAAGAACATCTTCGATTCTTCATCATCGATTACAGTATTTTCATTTGAGATTTGTAATTGCATTAAGATTTTATTGTATAATAATAAATTTAGAAATCCAACCTAAATTATGTTGTAATTCTAAGTTTGAATTGGCAAGTTCCTTCTTGGTTGAGATCTAGAAGAAAATTTTGATAATTGTTGTCTTCTAATTTCTCAAAGGAACAATGGTTGCTAGTTGAAATATGCAAAATAGAGTACAAATTTCTTGATCGTTGCCATTGTTTGGCAATTTCTTACTAATGATTTCCTGTATAATGAACTTCCATTAGTGTGCTTCTTACTATCTTTAAATTTCTTATTTGCTTTCTGCATGAGCAATTTAATTTCTTTTGGAAAAAGGGATTGTGGTTATGATTGTTGAAATCGTAAGCTATCAACGTATATTTTCCTTTGTAAACGATTTGGGAATTTATGCAACCATCTTACAGTTGTCAATTCTCTGTTTGGAACCTACATTTTCTTTTCCTTGTGTTTGAATTTTGATCTTATCCCATTTCTTTAACTAATTTTGAAAAGGGGTTTGATTCGTATATTAAAATATAGACCCAAGGTGTAACATCCCGCTCTGGCGCACTGAGACCACTTATTCTTTGAGGACACTTGCTCGCAAGTGATCTGGACCCTTTT